>JAQFZC010004373.1:0-16289 GCA_034695205.1 Dicyrtoma fusca | reverse complement strand
AACGGTCAAAACTAGTAAATAACACTTTTTCAAAACGGTCAAAACTAGTAAATAACACTTTTTCAAAATGGTCAAAATTAGTAAATAATATTTTTTCAAAACTGTCAAAACTAGTAAACAACACTTTTATATAAAAAATCAGAAAACTAGAAATTACCGTTTTCAAACGGTCAAAACTAGAAATTCCTCTTTTTCAAAAACATTCAACGCTCATATTACCGTTTCGAAAAGGTTAATCTGTTCAGATAACTCTGTGAGTGGAGTTTGCGGTGCTTGTCCATACATTCGATTTCGACCCACTGATACATTTACTAAAAAATACGCATGCAACTGATAATTGTTTACTCTCATTAGTCTTCGTACTCGACATAGCTAAGGAAATGTGCATTGTAGGCATGCAGGTAAACAGGATACCCTTTTAGTAATAGAAAGGCCTTGCAGTTATTACGCCATAGAAGAACTTGATCAAGATGTAAATATTTTGTTACGCATTTTTCTCAAATATGCACACACTTTTTCCTCTTTTTAAAATCATAAACTTACTCTTTTGCCTTTTCTGCAAATATTGATGAATAATAGTTTGATTTTTTGACATGTAAGCTTTATTGAAAATAAAACTGTCATACATTGGCTTTGACATTTTACCCTTGATTGTGTGAAGTAGTACATATTTGGAAGGCCCCTAGGTATAGTCACTGTGGAATGATTTACAAACCATTGTTGTCAATGGTCAATGGTTATGGTTATTATTTTTATTGTCCCTATCACGCTGCCCACGGTTGAGTCAGAGCGTCCCTTGTTTCTTATTTTGGGATTGATTGACCAACAGATCAGATCAGATTAGGTCAGATGACATACTTGTTGGTCTATTATTTTTTATTTGTTTGCTTTTTGTGCTGTGTGGGTGGCTTATTTATTTGTTTTGCATTGATCTGCTCGTATTTCCTCTTTGAAGTCCCATTTCTAGTGGAAAAGTGTCGAGGTGGTGAATTGAGCTATTGTGAGCATATTAATGCATCTGCAGTTTCTTTCAATTGCTAAGGACGTCCTGGTATGTTCTCACAGATATTTATTTCGGGAACGGAGTGTTTCTGACGACCATTTCCGGTTGTGGCAATTAATTTTCCAGATCCATTCTTATTATTCAGCATTACCTGCATGCACATTCTACGTTCGGAATTTCAGCGACAAAATATTCAGTGAGCTACAACAAATAAAATATTTTCTACCAGTAATGAATGCAAAACCTACTATTTACTTTTTCAGAATAAATTATGTAATGGGAGTAAATGCTTTCAAGATAGAAAATGACCAGCACCGGTTTAATTTGGCTGTGTCCACATATTTCAGAAGATGCAAAACACTAAGCAGTGTACTTGCATTCCCAAAATGTTTTACAGTGACGTCATAATTTAAAATCTAATACGGTACTTGGGTATTGTGTGATTGCGTTATAGTTTTATATATATCGAGATGATGGATACGTGCGTAGGCAAAGGCATATGTAGATAGGCTCATGTTTTGGATTTGGTTGGTTTGGCACATTTTATGTAGCCTGCTGTTGTGATAGTGAAAGAGCGAGTGAGATCACGTTTTAAAATAAATTTCTCACACGCCAAGACGAAGATCAACTGCTCTCCTTCTGCTACTGGTGTATCGGTGCGACTGTAAGATCCACAGATTACTTCCTATTTTACTCCCTACTCCTCAACACACTATAATTACACCTAGACAAATAACTTTATATTATTTGTAATTTTATAAATTGTATGCCTACAAAATGGCCTGCCGGCAAAACTATTTCTATAAATTCTCGAGTAGGTGGCTTCTTCGCATAGTCACTTTTATATTTAATTTGTCAGTTTTGCAAGAAGCATTTTGCTGTTTCCCCAGTATGGCCACACTAGATTCATTAGAAAGAGACAAAAGTAGATTAGTTAATTACATACATTGCAGAACAATACATGTAATAACTAGATTTTAATATAAGTTGGTGAATAAAGTTAGTACCGTTACCCTTTCCTGACTTCATCCATGAACGTCCACGTTGTTGTCCCTAAGCATGGTAAATTGATTGGTCGTTGTTGTTGTTACTATTGTTGTGGTTTGGTTGACAGACTTGAATTTGAGAATGGAAAGTAGGAAGATTTTGAATATTTTAAATGCAGCCTGACTATTGGCCCTGTCCCAGGCATGAATTGGCATGCCTTAGAATTTGATAGAATTTTGAATAGAAATTCAAGGGATGATAGCATAGCGGTGGCATTTCATACCGTAACTAATAACATCCTAGAATTTCAAAGTCTTGACACAATAAAAGAATCAAAAACTGAGAAATGAGTTGTCGTCGCCTCAGCGACTCTAAAGCAAAAGCTTAAACTTTCATATCTAAAAGCCTGAGCGACTCAAAATTTCAAAAATATGTATATACTGACTAAATGTATGTGCCCATTCACTACATAGCTACCCTCCATATCTACGCCATAAAAAATGGATCTGTACCGCAGGGAAGAATGCAGGGAGATGAAATTCCACTTGTCCTTCTCTTGTGATTAGTGGCTGATACTTTTAAGTTAATTCTTTATGGTTCTAATGTGGAGATACGAGGGAGATTACATCTTAATATAATTCCCTGTAATGAGAATAGTAATGTGAATGGGAATAATAGGAGCAATGGGAGCATTTGCAAGTTATTCCGTTTGATAGGCTGCTACTTTGTTTGTAGTGATAAAGTTAATCGTAATCAAAATGAGATGAGATGAGATGGAGATGATGGAGCCATATGGTCATTGTAGTTCCGAACGGCGTCTGGATTTCCATTTTCTATTTCTAACACATATACGGCATACTTTGCTCTCTGCAGTGCACATTACACTCCATTACATTACAGTTTAGAAGGCATGCCATAGCACTGAGAATTTGTAGTTTTTAATTCTACACTCCAACCACTCTCACACTGGCTCTGAATTCAAATTTGAATTACTTGTCGTAGAGTGTGCTGCTGTATGGGATGGGATGCATCGCCCACGTCTAATAAATATTTGACTGCGAAATTTTTATAATGTGATCTCCTGCTCTCCTCATGCTAATGCTCATCTCGCTCAGATTTAATAGTTCACATTTTTATCCTCCAAGTCCAAAGCGAGGAGAGACATTGCCTGCCTACAGAATAAATCCACGTGCCTCTCCGTACCTATTGTTACAGTATTTATGGCCGAGGGTTGGGATTTTAATACTTGAAAAACTCTTTTCTACACATTACAGACACTTAACACATTCACTTACTCATTGCACTGCCTACACTCTCCTATACAGAAACTAATGCACCTACCTATGTACATACATAAACTTACTGGCTCATCTGATAGGCATCTGCAGTCAGATATAATATTTTATGTACACTCCTTAATGGCATGGCCGTTGGTAGTGGAGAGTGAAGTTGTGAAGGAGATTATTTATTGAGATTAGATACTAATTTAATAGCATAATCACAACTACCATTACAATAAATTAGAATAAATTACAATTGCATTACACGCAAATGTGGACAGTGAACTTGTGAATAATTGTGATGATGATTTTTTAAAGTCCAAGTGATCCATTTCCTTGTTATTAAGTAGCCTGAGCGTTTAGTTCCCTTTTAGGCACAAAAAGCTGTCGTTCCTCTTTCCTCCTTTACATACAAATCCCCAATTCGCACATGGTCCTGTCCTGTCCGTCTTCACTTTGGGCTTTTTACATTGTACTCTAAATACATAATGGGATTTCCATTCTTTAAGGCTTCATTATTGGATTTACATTTTTACTTAAGAAGGGTGAAAACAAGTGGGGATCTCCCATTTATTACCCTTGGAAAAATTACTTTCTTCTGACTCTGTCTACTTGCAAAAATATCATGTTTTACACTATTTTGAGTGCATGGTTGAATAAATGTCATTTGTCGTTTTTGAAACTTTTAAATATGCGCTTTGCCTATTTAAGAAAGAGTGTAAGCGTACTAGGTGAAGTGTGACGTAATATTTGGAAGGCCCAATGGCGTGCAGTTGGAGCAGAGATTTCTCTCGTTGACTGCCTACCTGACTAGTAAGCTTGCCGCGGTTTCCGTATTATTGCTTTGAGCCCCTCGAGTTGTGAGTCTACTCACCTGATGAGTCACGGATAAAAGATTCATGTAAATACCTTTTAATTTATGACGACCTGCTGACCAAGCTTCTTGGAAGGATAACATTTGGATTAGGACGGAAGGAAGTTGCATCACATTTCTTGTAGGATTGCCGATTGCGGTGATTGCGTGTGTGTGGCTGTTACATTCTGACTTGAGCTCATTGTAATTCTACTTTTACTTTTAGGCTCTCTGGGTCTCTGATGCTTAGGATGCGCTTCTTTTAGTGCGCTCAAATGACCAGATTAGTTCCTCATACACAAAATTATTACCTACACTGCCTACATAATAACAGCGTAGCACAGCATGAAGCGTCAGCAGGATTTTGGAACTTACATTTGTTTATCTTTCCCGTCCTCCAAGAATTTCCGTGGCAGGCAAATACTCACTTTCCCACAAGCCCTTCAACAGTTAAAATGTCCTATCTACATTTAAAAACATACTCTAATTCCTCAAGTTTTGCATAATTATTATTTCCAGCTACTGGGTATTGAATTGACACTGTCGATGACACCTTCTTTGATCGAACCAAATGTTCCATGTGTATCTCTGTAATGTCTATTCCTACCTTTTTATAAAGCCTTCGAAAGAGCTAAACCATAGGTGCAAAACTTCTTAAGTGTTATGCTTAATAATACATTGCGCATGGGCATGCTCTTAAAAAAAAGGGGAACTTGTTTTATTTATGCTGTTTCCGGAAGATGCGATAGCCTAGTACAGGTGTTGGTAATATTATATTTATTTTTGTAAAAAAAAGGGAAAACTTGCTATTTAAGCGTGTAATGACTGGAAATTGGAAGGAAGTAGTGGAATGTGATGACGAGTTCAAAATGACAGAATAGCCAACTATGAGGGACTGCATCGACAGCACTATTGCTGCTACTGTCCATATGTACATTGACACTGCAGAGATGAGTAGAGACTACAGATCTGAGGATGACGAAATGAGTTTGGTAATCCATGGGACAAAACGATGACGCACACTGTGACTGCGTAGCTTGTGCAATCCTCTCTTCATCCCATATTCCCGTGTGCCATTGATTGGAGAGGTTCGGAATTCCACAGACGCCATTCAGCATTGAGTGAGTGCATCCCAGTATGTGCCTGCATTACATGATCTTCACGGGGATGTCGTCACGGAGAGGAGCTGCACAGAATGTGTCATGATTATCACATACTATTCTATTGGGCCATTGACTGACTCCCCTGCTTCTGGTTTCGCTCATTTAGTAAATAAAGGATAAATCTGATGAATAATTAATTCACTCACAATCATGACTTCTACAATCCAATCATTTTTGTCACTTCATTTCAGCACAGCTTTCTATGCAGAGAGCATCATCAGTGATCTTCCAGACTCCACGTTTCAACCCATTCAAATTCTAGACTCTAGCTAGTGCAAAGTGCAATTTGGAGTTTTCGAGCTAAAAATAAGGGGTATATGTGTACAGTCTTTATAGTTATTTGTGCTAAAATAAAAGTGCAAAGTTCATCAATCCCAATGCAATGGCAAATGGTAAAACTTTAAAAAGTTAAATAATTTAATTATTCAGTAAAATTAAAAGTTGTTGACACCCTCTCCGGCTAGAAATGTTCTATAGTAAGTAAAGTCTGTAGTGTGTAATTTGTGTGAGCGCCTTAATCTTAATCTATAAGCATGTGCTAACAACCTCCCTATTTACCTGTGAATCGTTGCCAGGTAACTGGTGAATTTAATATCAATGGGTAGGTATCCACTTGCAATTTGTTGGCTAAACGTGGCAAAACGTTGGCTGGATTCTTGTAACTTGTAAAAATTCTTTGGATTAATATGAAGCTAAAGGAGAAGGACTGAGACTGGCTTCATTGGGAAGAAAAGATGGGAAAGTTTTGGTTGTGGTAATTATTGACTACATAAATGGTCTCTTCAGGTCAGGTTTAACTTCAAGCTTTAGCTCAAGGATCCATTAACACTTAACATGGAATATCCTCTCCGAGTCAATATTTGCATTGGCTGTGCAGGTAGACTTGCTGTATGCAGCAGTAGACCTTTCCATAGAATACAGTATTTGCAAACACACTGTACTATCAAAATTATTATCTGTAGGTTTCGGCTGTCGGCTCCTATGAATATGTGCCCAAGCAGCAAGCAGTCAAAAACTGAACTGACACATTTAATTTGAAATTTAATTGCCGAATATTTTATTCATTATAGCGCTGTAGTACTGCCTAGTTTGTATCCGTCCTTCAAGGTGAAACCTACTACGGGCAAAAAGTTGTATGTACGCACATGTGCATTGTATATCCATAAGCACAATCTCTGCCAAAAGTTCCATGACCATATTGTAGTCATAGCCACAGGGATGAACAAATAAAGAGCGTCAGTCTTAAAAGTAAAAATAAAGCAAAAACTTCATTAGACTTACCTAGGTTAGTTTACTCATTCTTTAAGCCACTCACTAATTTATTCTATAAATTTTAAACTTGTGCAAATTATTTTTCCTGGCTCGTTACGATTTTACGTGTATCAAGTATTTGCAAATTCAAAAAAAAAACGATGGTAAAATATTTTATACATAGTTGACTTTTTTTTCGCAGGCGACGTCCAGCCTTTGGCATTGGCATTGACATTATTAGACACTGCGGCACTGCACTGCACTGGTATCCGCAAATATAATGCGTGAGAATTATTTAGCAGATTTATTGACACTACATTTTATGGGACGGCAGTGTTTGTTTTATTATTACAACGATGGGGACTTGGGATTCGGTCTTACACTTAAAAGTACATACAAAAGGAGGCAATGACAATTACATTTTTATTTGATAAGCTGCCGGAACTGCGATAGCTTGCGTGTCAAGACTGCAGTGGGGATGAAATGTCAATAATTGAACAGAGTTGAGAATGACAGTCTTAAATAATATTTGAATTAGTTGAAAGTGCCATTATTATTTACAACTGTCAGTTTGATCAATGCCTGCTGGTGCTGGATAATTAATAACATTTGGACTGGGACACACATGCAAGGTAGATGTAGGGGATGAGACTATTCCATTGATATTGTAATGACAAGAATAATAATAATCATTATTATTGCTATTATTATTACTATTATGGTCTCGGCTTTTTGGCTAATGATGAGTGGGCTATTGCCAAAACTGCGATTGTTTAATTTATTGTCGATTATATCCAATTTCACATCCAAATCCAACACCAAGTCCCCACGACTCTCAGCGATACTTTCAATATTTTTTGGCTACATCTCAATTTATTACCCCTCTCTGGTGTCCTTAATTATATGGATATGGATCTATAGTCCCTGCACATCTATCAAGTCAGTGTAGTGCAGGTATAGTGTCTTACAGCCTAAGAAGCAACCTTGCCCATATTCTGTAATTGTTTTTATTAGGCAGAGTGAAACATATTCAATCCATTTGAGCACACAATATGTCACTATACATAGGAACTGGAAAAACAATTTACAAAAAATAAATTGGGAAAACCTTTTTTGCCTTAAAAAAAGCCCAATTGCAATTGTACTATCTACGTGTTTTGAAAAGTTTTGCAAAATGTTATATTACATGTTTTTGAAATGCTGCAAAATATTCAATTTCCACTTTGGAATGGGCTAATAATGTACTGTCCACGCGTTTTTTTAGAAAGTTTAAATTGAATATTTTTAAAAGATTTAAATTCAAATAGTAATAACTACAGTCTCTGAAAATGTGGTGGTAAACGCTTCATTTTTTCACTGCATCTTAAATCATCATGAATTCCTTTGACTTTGCTTTTAGAAATAATTATGTTTGTGTCAGTTTGCTTCTTAACCCAGGGTATGTAAGGCGTATTTGTCATACTTTCTGTATTTGGTGGTGATCTTTGAAAAGTGTAATGTAGGTGCATAATATGTGTTGGACTACGTGTGGGTGGGCCCCTTTCTGCTAGTACGTTATTTGTATTTAGTGGTCCTGTTGTGATTGTGGTCGTGGTCGTGTGTGTGTTGGTGTTCTGTAAAAGATAGCCGAAGTAAATGTAAGTTTTTGCAGGCGGCAGTGCAGTGCAGCTATACAAACAGAACCAGAGCAAGAGAACAACTTTATTAGTATTTCTTTTTAATTTAATAAGCCAGTGATTACAACTAATTGACACCAAGTCTTCATTTTTATTTCCCCAAACTGACCTCACCATCATTTATTTTTATTTATTTTGTTTTGTATTTTCACTTTTTCATGTCATGCTCGTTTTAAATTGATGTACTTGTACATAAGTAAGTACGTATGCCTCATACTTTGAGACCGCACGCACTTTTTTATGAACATTTTATTAGGAGGAAAGTAATTGCCAATTGCCACTTTGGTTTTTGTGCCGTTTCTTCAGTTGTATAGTCACCAGTTTATTAGAGTGGAGCCAAAGCCTAGGTTAGTTGCTTCTTTTTTGTGAGTGAATACATACAGAGGGGTTATGCTCAAGTATGAGTTCTGAAGGTCAGTTAATTAGCATATTTTAGGTCGCCAAACAAGGTGAAATACAGATTTTTTTTCAAAGCTATTTTCAAATTATGAAAACATGAAGCGATGGTTCTGCACCGGAAACGACAGTATTACTAGGATTTATGTTTAAAGATAAACTGTTCGACAAGAGATTACTGCAAGTAAATAATTAGTTTACAAATATATTATTTAACGATTTCGACATTACGGCTGATTATGGACAATATTAGCTTTAATTTTACGATGAACGATTACAGTCTATTTACTCTCGCTATGCGCCTAAACGTAATTCCACAGAGACAGATACCAGACAGACAGATAGGAAAACACGGATAGTTTCAAGCAAGAATAAAAGGAAAAAGCGGCATTTAAGCTCCTATAGGTCCTTTGGTCCTTGTATTTGGCATTTATGATTTTTGCGAATTGTCCATAATTTGCCAGTTCCATTTTCCAAGTTTCTTTTCCTCTTAATAATATCACAGGTCTGATTTAACAAATTTTGAATGTACAGATAGCTAACCGGCATATTTTAGCAGACATGCGAAAACGGTTAACAGTTATGCTAATTGCCAAATTTACAAATAAATGTCACAAATACTTTGAATTGTGGCCACTTTACACTGTTTGTAATAACACTTAATAAGGAAGTACAGTATACTCACTAAACTCAGGAAGTTATGTACTAGCTGTTGATTTCAAGTTTTAACATTTGTCACAATTCAAATAAAAAAGAAAAATTACAATCGGTTTCGGTTTAACTATAACAAGGTATAGCAAATGAAATTAATGCACCACATACATATAAACTGCTGTTTTTAAAAATGTGAAAAATGTTTGATTTACATATTTTTTAAAAAAACATTAAATACAAGAAAGCCTTAAAACTTGACATTGTGTATGTACACAAGTACTTACATAAGTGGGCATATAATTTGACTTGATACTTGTTTGCTTTTTACCTTATTTCGAGTGTGCGTAATTTGCTATCTAATAAGCCTTGATCTTCTAGATGAAGATTTAGAATTTGATAGAGAATTGGAGGTGGTGGGTGCGTGCATAAAATGTGGGTGAGGTTGTGCAGCGAATGGCAGAGACGCTATAAAGTATGAAAATATGTAAGATTGAAATGTCTCTCTGCGTTGAATTGGTTGGATAGCCGTTTTGTGGACTAATTGTGGGGTTGTGGAGAGCAATGGGCGGGTTAAGGGCGCTTAAGTAGTCATCGTACGTGTCAAGTCCATCTGCATCCTTTCTCATCTTCTCATCTTCTCATCTTCTCATCTTGTGAGCATTGGGATTCTCAGTGAACTGAGTCTCGAGACTCAACTGCCATTCCTCATTTTCAGGCTCAGTGAGACAGACGCACGTTGGACATTATTATTACGCAATTACCTTCCTTCTCCTTGAACCACCATTGATTTAATTTAAAATTTTATTTTTGAATTTATTGTTGAGTTGCTATTTTTCAAAAATACTAAAATACGTTTTCAGTGTGCTTCGTAAATAAAAATAGTCACTGGGGGGCTTTATGTGTTCGAGGGTGCGATATTGAAAGTAAGTAGAGTTAGTTGTAGGTCTTGTTATTAGGTACGTGTACTTTGGAGTTGTTGTTATTTGTTGTTTGTTTTGTTGACTGGTGGTTTGTTGTGGTGCGTTGCTGGTGGCAGAAATGATTTATTCATTTATTTCGCACACTGCTATGCTCTTGGAGACTCACTCAGGCTGGTCCATCCATTGATTGCGTCTCTTTTGTATTGAATTGTTGTCTTCGTGTATAATTTAATCGCTTTGTATATGGACTGGATTTGAGTCCACCACACACACACTCGTCGGACGAGGCTTGTGTGTCTGCTCTTGCTTGTGGTGGGTCACTCCAGATTTGGCCACGAGGACGACAGCAGAAACGACTTGAAGGCTGTCCCTTCACCATCCACTGTCTCACACAAATATCCATCAACTTCCCATTCTAACGTATCTAGACTCCAATTTACTCCGCCAAATTATACCTTCTTCACTTTTAATCTAATCATTCCAGTGCAGTACTTTTCTATTTTTTTTTAAATTTAATTTCTAGGCATAATTTCTTCATTTGAAATAATGTTAGTGTGTCCATTATTTCCCAATATTCCTAATAGTTTTATTCTTTTATTCAATTTTCTAAAGTGTTGAAACATTTTTGTTAAAAGGGTTTAGAAATTTATTCCGTGGTGTCTTCTTGTCTTCTATCAGTGTATACATAAGTCATTGAATTCATTATTTTATTTACAGTTTGCTGTCTTTAGCAATTCAGTGTAGTTGAAATTTTATTGCATGTTTATTTTTTTATTAATCACTTTAGTATTTTATATTTTTGATGGCTTTTAGTGCACAATTATTATATTTAAAAGCCGATTGTAATACGAAGTGTAATATTAATACATAATTGTTTTGTTTGCTGTAATTATTAACTATAACAAAGTTACAAGGGAATATAAGTTAAACTACACGTGTTTAGAAATCCAAAACAGTAACAATAATTATTGCTTTGAGTTTAATTGTTTGTTGTGGGATTTTTGATTTTGTACCCAATTCAAATTAGAATCCAACCAAGGTTTTTGAAATAACAAGTTTAATTATAGTATAAATAATATATGCCTAACATTTGATATAATTTTTAAACTAATTGTTTGACTGATTTTGTTTTTTGTGCGTGCTTTGTATAGGTTTGCTAGGAATAATTGGGCTGCTCAGTGCTCTGAAGTGATCTTGTGATTTATTGACGTTGTTATTGTTTCTTTCATTTTATTGCACGTTGATTCACACTGGTTGGATGGTGTAAGTCCTACACTTTGGATTTTGAATAACTTTGTGGATTTTGAAAAGAGTCAAGACTGTAATTAACATAAATTATGACCAACTACGTTGACATTACATAGACATTCGTGTGCAGTGTACATACAGTTGAGCTCTCATCATTGGTTTTTACAGCTATAGCGAGTGGTGTGTGTTGAAATAATCGTTGAAGGTTAAGCATTGAAGTTTCCTTGCCTTATAAAGTTGTAAAGATTTGGGTGTCTGTCATTCCGTATTATATTATTCCGATATAGCTCTCTATAGCTCTGCAGTGATAGTGACTGACGAAAGTGTAAGGTGAAGGTGAGCGCTCATAATTATTTCCTAAGAGTGTGTGCTTGAGGGCCGAATTTAAACTACTCATATAAACTATAAAATAATAAATCCCATACGAAGACATTGTCCATCGCTATATATGCACAGATACATTCTACTTCCTTATAAAAAGTTTTACAAATAATCTTTAAAATAAATAAATAAAAATGTCGACAATAAAAAGCAATCGCGGGATTCTGAATGGGGACCAGAACCAGAACCAGAAGCAGAATCAAAATAATAATAATAACAACAACAATGCTAGTAACGGCGGTCCAGGCGGAGACAGAGCAAAGATAGATCCTTCGGATCCTCGAGTGAGGAAATTAGTCTACTCCATGTACCGGGATATGCTCACTAATTGTAATGATGAGGCCAATGATTTCATTCATAAAAAGGATCCACACTTAGTACGACAGGACTTGGGAGTTGGATCCATTCTTGAGTCCATTATTTTGTAAGATTATTTTTATTTATTTCCTATATTACAACCGCATTTTAATTTCTGCTACATATATTTCCTAAAATTACGGTAAATTAATCACCAGCGCAGCGTTGTGAGCAACTTGTTTTCGCCTTCCAAAAACCATATCATCAATTCACTACATTCTTAAGAGCTTGTAATTGAAATTATCTCCTTTTTTATTTCAATACATTTTGCGAAAATGCGATTATTTAAAATAAATGATGTTTGACACATTGTGTTGATACACAAAAATTGTCATTTTTGATCGTACTCAGCATTAAGTACTAAAGGGCGCATTTTAGTTGTTAGTTTTATTAGTTGCTTTTGGGTGGATGATTTGGGCAGTGATAGGAATTATAGGGCTCATTTGAAATTTATAGCTCTACATTTTGCTACTCTCTGCTATTTGTTCAGTAAAATAGATGCAAATGGAATTTTTGCTCAGTCTATTTGCCTGCAGTGCACCGTCGCTGTCTGCCTGTAGATGCAGTTGCGTCTAAAATAAAAGTTGAAAATGTGAAAAAATACAACAACAAGTGAACTTGACGACTGACAACTGTTGCTAGCCAGGCAAATGCAGACGTGTTTTACAGTTTGAAGGGAAACACTAAACAGACACGATGCCTTGCATTAGGAGGCTTTACGCGATTAGACTGACGTAAGAAGCAGGGCCATTGTCTCTTTGTTATGTTTACCAGCACTTTCTCAATGCTATCTGCAGCTCACTTGCTCTTTCTGCCTTCTTCTTCTGTTTGGCAAAATTAAAAGGAAAATAAAAACTGAAAGTGATTTTGACGTATGTGTCCCAAGTTAACGCAACTTTAGAACTTTTAACAGATTGCTTCAACAACTATAGGACTATAGGATGGAAAAGATGCCATTGGTGCTATAAGCGTGTTTGTACTCCGTTTGAAAAGGGGGTAGTAAGGGGCGTGAGACAGAAATATAATTTAAATATCTGCCTGCATATAATTATTATATCGTGTGGAGGAAGGAGGAAGCGGAGACGGCCGACGACAGTAAAACTCAGTCATTGCGTTGGTTGACTTTGACTCTGTCGTTGGTTGTTGAGGCTACAAGCCACGACATTTTCTCAATCTCCGTCTCACAAATTATCGGCCAGACAGAGAGATGTAAAAATGTGAGAGGAGAAAAGAAAAAAAGTAAAATCCGGAGGAATCTGGCAGTCAATGAGGAAAAGGATTAAAAGGTCATGACTTGACGGGGCTTTGAAATGGAGATGCTCAGGGAAGCCAAGTTAAAGAAGAGAAGGGAACTGCTGGCTGGGGTGGGGGCCATGCCCCAAATCACCAACGCAACAGTTCATTTTTATTTATTTTTCTCACATATTTCCCTGCAATTCCATATCCTCACACCGTCAATCTCCCATTAGTAGCCCTCCAAGCTATTTTTACAAGCACAATTCAATTTTGCTTCCAAGCGAAATCACTTATAGACTGCCAATACATCTGTGTAAAAACAACTGTTTTAGGAAGTGGGCGATTTCTAAACCGTCTATTCCTATACGTACAGGTCTTTCGTAAGATATTACAGTTTATGTAAAAACAAGTCATTCAAAAATTAAATTAAAATAAACAAGCCTGATTTTTTTTAAAGCAACAAATCCCATGTACGTCTGTTAAGAAGGGAAATGGGGCATGCCCGATGATTTTGTATTGCTTCTTAAGAGACGGTGTGCCAGGATTGCGATTGCTCAATTTTTAAATCCATGGGGGCCGAATTTTGTGTTGAGGGTAACGAATGGTAGATTGACGGTATCTATGAAGCATTTGTGCAGAATGGTAACTTTATAAAGGTTCCCGACATGCTATCTGGGAGTAATATGCGAATATGTTTTGCCAGTCTAAAAGGCCATAAACCGGAAGTGCAAGAGTTCATGGAGCCGAGGAATGGAAGAGATGGTGACTGGCTCTGCAGATTACGTGGTTTGTGAATGCAACTGAACTGCTGTGTTTGTGATGATTGCAGTGGGAATGACAAAGGGTGACGGACTTTTCTATTTTTCAAGAGAACAAAGCGACGCAGTGCACTGCACGGCGTGGAAAGACAAACGAAAAAGTGCAAAGCAAAGATTGACTGCAGAAAGGAGGCTATTTTCCCTGTCACTCGCATCGCCTTGGCTTGGCTAGTTAAACAAATGAAATATAAAAACACATCCTCCACGTAATATAATGCAGTGCACAGATCTTGCTGAGGCTGCAAGCTTATTAATTTTAACATGCACACACTCACACTAATTCTTCCTGCATTATCCCGACATCTCCATTCCCTTCCACTTCATCACATATGGCTGGCAATGATGTCTTGCCAAACTTCCACGCCGCTTCTTTGTCGCAATTGACAGCGCAAATTTGCAAATTAACAATTCTCCACAATATCATATCGTGGCTTAAGTAGCAAAGTGGCGTTTATTATAAAATTCTTGCAAGGAAAGAAGCCCGTATCAGTACGTTTAGTCTGGCTAAAAATAAGTATTTAGGTAATTATATTTACAATAATATTTTTTAAGGTTTAGAAAAACGTAGATAACGCCTTTTGGCTTGTTTTATAAGGATGTAGACAGATGCCTTTTGAAAGATTTTGGTTGAAAACCCAGGATATAAAAGTGTAAATACGAGTATGATGCAGTGAAGAGATACTGCGTTTGGCATTGGGATTGTAACGTTGGAAATGCGTTGGAAAGTCTGGTAGAAATAAATGAGATAAAGAGAGATAAATGAGTTCTGCCTGTCTTCCGCTTTGACTGACATTCGGCAGTCGGACGGACACATTCGACGGAACACAGAACCCAAAGGAAGGAATAAACCATAAGCAACGTAAAACCAGTGAAAAACTATGGCAGTTTTTTTTTATTCCCCTTCGCCTTCTTGAGACTTGACAATTTAGGAATTACAATGCGTTCAATGCGTTGGCTATTCATCATGCCAATAAAATGTCAGATTCCATATGTTCAGGTTGGGGCGAGTGTGCAGGAAAGGTGTATCTACATGATTTTACACGAGCAAGGATGAGTAAAGGGAACGCAACGGTAAGGAACTGAAAACCGTTATTAATTCTTCACGTGTTCAACAAGTGACAGTGATCATGGTGACTTTGAAGAAACTTGAGAATCTCTCTGTAAGTCTGCATGACCCTCAGCTTAGTCACTCTGTCAGTCTGCCTACGCCACAGACGCCAACCTCGCCGCTGTCATGGTTACGGGAACGGTTGCTGTGCAAGGGCCAACTTTTTCGAGATTAAAATCAAAAGAAACGGATTAAAGGGGGAAGGGAAGTCGGCAGACGGATTAAAGTCTAATAAACGTACTGCATTTTAACAATAATTTAATTTTTTCGACTTTAAAACAAACCACAGGTTTTGAAACCGTTTCGGAACTGGGAAACTATGGAAAGAATGCTTTCAAAAGTTTCTATTTTGCAAATTAACTGTTCTAAAATGTAGCAAATAGAAACCAACATTTTCAAAAACATGCAAAATTACTAACTAAACTAGTAACTAAGAATTTCAAAAATGTCAAAACTGTAAATTATCCCTGTCAAAAGGATTATATAAAAAGAGGCATATTAGCGTTCGGAAAGATAAAGCGTGGAAAGGTTGACAGTCTGTCTGTACAAGTAATGCTGTCAATTGAAGTTTTATTTAGAAATTACAAAAAGGAAAACGCAAGCCTCAACGCCACTGTATCAATTAGGTACACACCTACATTTTTCTTAGCCGCCAAATTGTAATTAATCATGGTTTTCGTACTTACCCCTTTTCTCCTTTTCCTTTTTTAAGCTATTGTGTATTGAAAGGGGGAAAAGGTTCTCAAACTCCTTTTTTCAGAACCAATGGCTTGACTGGTTTTCAAAATCATCATTTTTAACCACAGGAGTTTTAAGCTTTGTTGTAAACTAAATATTTAAATTAGCGCTAAAACACATTCGTGTAAATAATGTTTTGCACATTAACCTATTCGCAACTGGGAAACCATGGAAAGAAGGTTTTACAAAAGTGCTTTTTCTAGAAATTAACTTTTTCAAA
>JAQFZC010004372.1:0-16292 GCA_034695205.1 Dicyrtoma fusca | reverse complement strand
AAATATTGAAAATTGAATTTAGCCATTTTGAATTTGAAAAAAAGGTAAAATGGAATTTTGACTTTTTACACTTCTAAATTTTTAAGCAGGAACTTCCAAATTATGTGATGAAAAGAAGAGTGGATAGGCTTTCATTTGCACCCAAACTTAAATATTTATCACCACCTGTTCAAAAACGACAGCCGGTGTTCACATTTAGGGACCGATCACATTTAGGACAGTTAGTACTAATTATCTGTACGGAATTTACATAAATACTTACAAATGAAATGCGGTTCGACCTTCAACGTGGATGCAAACATAGCCACGCAGCATCCAATTTGGTTGTTTCTGAAGAAACGACTGAGCAGTTTTAACTTCTGTCAGAACCTGACTGTCTGTACGTAAACGTTTATTGCGACGACTGGAGTGGAGGGCCTCACATTTGTCACGTTGCTCGGTTGCTGCTGTTTGGTTTGTGAGCCTCACAATGTCGCTAGAACGCACCACCCTCACCTAGTTAAATACGAGAGTCAGTTTTGTTTTAATTTAAGATATAAAATAAGATATAAAAGGAGGTATCTAAACCCATTTAGCCCTAAACCCTAGATTTTTTGTGCATTTATTAGTAACGAATCTTACTGCGTGCGTTAGCGCATTCATAATAATTAAACTGCAAAACGAAAGACACCACGGACATTGTTAATAATAACCTTCCTAATATTCGATCAGCCTCTTAATGGAGTCACTGGCCATCATTTTTGACCTGGTTATATCAAACATTCAAGTTTGCCATTGAAAGCCTACGTGGTCCGCCATCAAAAGGAACTCCCCTTTTGATCGTATAATTCGAAAGTATCTGCTTAAAGTGTTGAAAATCCGACAAATTCAGTTTTAACTTTTTTTGAGATTCATAATAGCTATTTACAAAGTTTTGGTTTTAACTGAGACTTTTTTTCGCTCAAGATATTTGTGTAGTTGGTAGTTCTTTGGGTAGTATTTCGAGATAAAATGCATAATAACAAATTAATGTTTAATGTTTGGCAAGCATTTTGATGCGTATTACGTAACTGAACTCTTGCATGATAAAAGGATCAACCTAACCGTATTTAGGATGGATACTACTTTCAGTACTATTTAATATTTACAACAATTGACAATGTACTCCTAAATAACAGTTTTAAATTAAGCTTTTTTATGAAGTATCTATGTCTGTATGATTTTTATATCTATAGGTACGCATTATGAATGTGTCTTAATTAGAAATACCTTCGTCTCATCCTGATCCGTTCCCGCTGAGCTGGTGCTTGAGCCTTGATCTTTTTCTGGATTATTCATATTTATGAACACTGGAAAGATTACTGAAATTAATTTTGATCGATTTTTTCGATGGCAGGGAATTAAAACAAAATGTTCCCGATAGTCAATAGACGACGTACGTAGTTGTGTGCGTGATACAGGTAAAAACCAGCCGCGTCGAAAGAGTTGTATTAAATACGTAGAAAAGAGAATTAATAATATGAAGTTACAATCGTTCTTTCCAGAAACAGCGCTGTGACCTGTGCACAATTTCTCGAGATTGTAGGTTCTTTTGATAAATGTGTATGTGCGCAACGTGGTTTGTTACGTCCAATCACATTCGTCTTCATTATTCGTCCTGGAACCGTTAAACTGAACAAAGACCTACTTTATTACTGTGCACGGGTTACAGCACTGCCCACAAAAAAATACCGTAAACTGACGAATTAAGTGTGAGCAGCTTTTAGCCTGTTTACCGTTAAAAATTGAAAACTATTATAAGCCGATTATATAAGTATATAAATCAATGCATGGCTATGGGAAGATTTTTAGTGCACGAACAAAATAGAGTTTATTACTTCATATTATTATTTATAGTAGGTAAGTCAAAGGCAAATAAATGAACCACGTAATACAAATTCAGATAGCTAATAAAAATATTGCAGTTGCAAAATTCAAACAGAGCTTATGCGTTGTTCAAAGTAGATTTATTATAGGTTCATGACGTGAATTCTGATTGCGTACCGTATTTTCTACATTATTGAGCTCGGCGTAACGACACTGAAACTAAGCAAGTTTATAATATAATTTTATTATTATGTATTGCACTCAACACTGGGGAACTTCGAAGTTTTCAACAATTTTACTGCAACCTCCTATCGTGCAACTTTTTTCTACCGAATTATGTTATGAACTCAACTACTTTAAATCACAAAATATTTTTATATCCTATGAAATCCAGTAGTGTTAATTGTTTTTACACTAAACATTTTTACCAATTTGACGTAAAAACGCGTTTTATTTTTCAAAACAAGGAACTAGTTATAATAATAATAATTAATAATAACCACTATTAATGCACAAAACTGAAGATGATACAATATTACTACCTATCTATAATTATTACAGCACATTTCTAGACAAAATCTCATCAAAACTAGCTGCACTTTATAAACAAGAAAGTCCGACCGAAACTCGTAACAAAGCAATAACATAAAGTTATGCAATTAATTAATGTAAATATTTTGGAAAATGTTGTCTGGTTACAAAGATTCATTCCTAGACAAAGTTGAGTACTTTGCTAAAAATGTTACAAATTATTATTGTTACATTAACAACTATTTACTTTAAGCACATTTAAATAATTACAATGTTTGTATCTATCAGCTTATGGTTTGACGAGAGTGAGAAGTTCCCCAATTAATGATGCAGCAACTTCCTTGTGATCGCTCATAAAAAGTCCCACTTGAGCTTCAGCATCAGGAGTCCAAAACTCTTCTTTATTTCTATTACACATAACGAAGGCTTTTTATGAAATAATCTCGACAATAACTAATAATTTTCGAATAAATCCGATGGTTATAAGCCCGTTTGTTTTATCTGTTTAATCCATTACTTACTTTCGAATCCATTGAATAGCTCTGAATTTCAAGTCTGCAATGCTATACAACTGGCCAGCATTAAACATTTCCAGTACAATTTGGAGGTTCAGTTTTTCATCAGTCACTGACACCAGATTACGGATAGTTAAATGGAGAATCCTCGTCATTTCTTTCTCATGTGCTAAGGCCAAAACTTTAAGCAATAATTGAGGATTCGTAGAGAATTCAGTCACATGATCAGTACAATATAGGAAAGTGAGGAAGGCATCCACTGTTTCAACGGAATGGTTTCGTAGCTCCACTTGACCCGTATTTTTCTCCTGCATGTCAGTCTCGAACATTTTCTCGAAAACAGGACTTTGCTCTGTATAAGGAACATAAACAGTCATAAAATAGGTACATCGATAAGCACACTTCTCTAATAGATAATCAATTAAAATAAAATAATTAAAATTACCAACTAAAGCATCCTTGTAAACAACAACTTTTTCAAGATCCGGCCCAACTAGTAAAGTAATAATTTCAGAAAATTTCGATCGTTTTTTTGACTTTGTTTTATCTTCAAGGGTAACGGAAGTACTCATTGATGATACTACCTCTGCTTGACTTAGGTTCGGTGGTCCACCAGCAGGTTCGGTTGACACATTTAAACTAATTTTTTTCCTCAGGAAATCTTTGATGGTGCAAGAGGAGGATTTCCAAAAGCGAGTAGTTTCTTTATTGAACTGAATCCCCGTCTCGACTTCAAGCTGGACGTATTCAAAAGCCTTTGTAGTGCCCACACTTGGATTGGCTCCTTCTGGGCTCACTTGACAGATTCTTCGGAGTGTTTCAACAGTAAAGAAACATTCGCTAGAGTCCACAAAAGTATTGACTCCCGTTAAGCCTCCAGGAAGTGTCTTGGGGATTTTGATACCTTAAATATAACAATGTTTTCCACGCAAAAAGAATATTAGCTACTTTTTATGCACTCTTGTATAAATAAATTGTATTTTAAGTCATAAATCATAAATCAAGTCACATTTCGTTTCCACGGGTTTCTCACTACCGCCCAGTAACTTGACGAACAAAACAATCTCTTCAACTTGATTCGGCAAATAAACATATTTCCCTCTATTGGCGGGGCATTCAGTCAATCCAGCTGTTAGCTTAACGGTATCCTTACGGATACTCCAAGAGAGAGACAAGTTGCTAAAAAAATAAAAATACAAAAAACTAAAAATGAAGTTTATTGCAACATGCAAGCTTAATTTCGCCAGCGATGCGATATTGAAATTATTTTTAGACGGAAATAAATAAATAAAACCTACATATGAAAAATAGATTCTCGCTCAATGTTAATACAAATATTTCCCTCCAACTTCCATTCCCGATTTCCCTGAAGAACAGAACTAGCAGCCGGAGTGACGATCTTAGAAGGAGTAGTTGGAACCTCTTGAGTACTCATGGAAAACCTGACCGGCTGTTGAACTTGATGAGCAAATGGCCAATGCTCATTTGCCTGGCGACCATTGGCATTGGCAGGAGCAGCCAAGCTAGAACCGAAATTCGTAATCAGGCCAGTAGTAGTGGAGTTGTTATTATTAGACCCTGGAATGGCTGGAACCTGGGTGGTCGTTTCCAACAAATTAGTCAATTTCACTTTGTCTTTTGACCGCACCCAAATGATCTACAGAAATTAATATCAAACAATTATAAGCACACAATGTATCTTGAATCAGTTTTTGTTCTATTTTGCTTTTGCTACATTCAACATTTATTATGTATTATGAAATAATTCCCAAAATAACGATAATTAAATACCTCTGGGGCCACTTTCTTGATCGGCGGAGTTGCCGGAACAACTTCAAATTCGAAAGCATGCTCACCACTCATAGGGCTACAGTTGCTTACTGAATGCGAAATGATAATAATAAATTGTTATTATTGACAATCAACGAATTATGTATCAGTGGAGCCGAGTTCGAAAATAAACAAGTTAGCAACAATGAATTTGTAGAAAAGAAATCCAGAGCCCTACAAACTTCCAGGCAGACAGACAAACAGTTGACAGGTGACAGGGCAGAACGCAGGGCAGGCACGAATTCTCAATGAATGGTGGTTTCTAGTTTCTAGGAGTCTAAAAACTGACAATTATAGCTGCCTCTACAGAGTAATTAAGGTGTCAGTGACTGACAGAATCAGATAAAAGAACTACCTAATCAACTAATTATGAATTAAACAGTCAATTAACTTTAAGAGCGAAGGAGCGAATGCGAAACAAGATTACAAGAAACTAGAAACAAAAGAAATTGAAAGCCAGAAATTAAGGATTCCGATTGCGAGCTTCGTTCCCCGCTACAGTGTTTGTATTCAAGGAGCTCCACGCTAAGGGTACATGCACTGTTCAGTTTTTCTTTTTTTTTTTTTAACATAATTTAAATATTCATTGATTTATTCAGTTTATTTACTTTTACATGAATAAGTAAATTACAATTAGAGTATGTTAGAGGATTGCGCTGAAAGCTTTAAATACCATTTATAATTACCAAACTAAAACTATTGTTGCTGCAAAATGCCAGTTGCTTCTAAACTTCACCTTTTCGAAACGGTAATTAATGCAGGTAGTTTTACATCTTTTTGAAA
This sequence comes from Dicyrtoma fusca, assembly GCA_034695205.1. NCBI lineage: Eukaryota > Metazoa > Arthropoda > Collembola > Symphypleona > Dicyrtomidae > Dicyrtoma > Dicyrtoma fusca. Next base: position 10,788 of record JAQFZC010004372.1, on the reverse strand, counting down.
ACGGTAAATTCTCAACTTTGACTTTTTTAAAAACTGCTGATTTGTTCTTATTTGTAGCTTTAAACTTTATGAAAGTGTTAATTTACTAGTTTTGAATGTATTTTCACAAATACTAATTTCTAGTTTTGACCGTTCCAAAAGTGCCAGTTACTGTAGTTTTGGATGTTGAAAATGCTAATTTCTAGTTTTGACCTTTTTGAAAGTATTGATTTCTAGTTTTGACCTTTTTGAAAGTGGTGATTTCTAGTTTTGACTTTTTTGAAAGTGGTGATTTCTAGTTTTGACCTTTTTGAAAGTGGTGATTTCTAGTTTTGACCTTTTTGAAAGTGGTGATTTGTAGTTTGGACCTTTTTTTAGAAAGTTTTTTGGTAGAATAAAGACTTTTCTAAAGAATTCTTTCCTTGGTTAATGATTTTCCGGCTCCGAATAGGTTAATGGCCTGCATGAAAATTTTGCAGTTACAGTAACGATATGCAGATGCTCACTATGATATACATAATGTATTATCTTGTATGTATGTGCTTACAAATTAAACTCCAAAATCAAGTAGAATGGAAAAGCATGCACAATGCACACTCTGGACACTCTCACTCTCAACCTTGGGAAGATTGCCAAAATGATTAATTTTTAATAAATTGCAACAAAGTGCAGAGCATCTTTCATCGAGCTTTTAGTCACTCAGCGTTTTGTTACACACAGTAACGGAACCATGACGAAAGGAATTATTAATAAAATACATAAATAATTTATAGGATTTTTATATTGGAAAAATGAGAAGTTTATTTAAGTAAAATGTACACTATCTGAAAGGCCATGGCCCTGCTATGCTAGTAATTGCTGGTGCTGGTTCAAAAAGAAAATCCAAAAATCACTATCATGTGGCGTCCTTACTTGTTAGTGTTCCATGACCTTTTTGAACTTTGAATACTAAAATTGTGATTTTGATGCGAAAAACAAAGTTTTTCTTAAAACATTGTAAATTGCTTTCCCATTAGCACACTTTTTCCACGTCAAAGTTCATTATATAGAAACTTGCACACACGCACCTCTATTTAGCGTCGGTACAATACCTCATCTATGCCTTTGACTTTGGACAGCTTATGTATGTATTCTTTTACCAAGTTGGGGCAGTAAAAGTAAGACATTCAAACAATATTTTGCCAACTTTGAAATCATTTGAAAAACTGAAACCAAAGTTGCAGAAGGGAAAAGAATTGCGTGTCATTAAGACTGACTTTTTTTTACAGTGTATACTCCGTTCGTGGCATGCTAAACGGAGCAGAGGTGCCTAGTGAAAGGTAGAAAGGAAAGTACTAGGAACTAAGGACAGAACTATACTTTCATTCATTTCATTCAATTACCTACTTTTGATTTCTTTTCATGAAATTCTGCTCGAAATAAAAAAAAACGTGAAAAAATCAAAAAGTAGGTAAACTCTTCGTTCTGTCGAACAATGGATTGTGGATTTGTGGACAAGACGGGAAAGTTGCTCGTTGCTCTAGTTTTACGATAATCACCCAGTTCCATAGTTTCGTCTTTCGTGTCCTTACCTTAGTATGACTTTCTTTAGTTCGATCACCATCAAAATCAACCTGTCTCGCACAATCCTTCTCCCTAATCCTTAATATTTAAGTTTCAATGGGACACACGACTCAGAAAACAGGGAAAGCCTTGGAACTTTCGTGAGCGTGTCACTCGGGCGGGCAGGGCAGGAGTGAGTGAGTTATAAAAGCTAAATGAACTAAAGATATTTTCACCCACATAAAAGTTGGCTCGTTACCTATTATGCAGGGTCTTGATGACTGGATGCTACTATTAAATGCCATCCTAAAAGATCTATTGCATGCCTACTGCAAATCTCCGATTAGTCTATTGGTTTATTAACCTTTTCGAAACGGAACTAGATCTAATTCTCAACTTCTTGAAAATGACAATTTCTAGTTTTGACATTTTTGAAAGTATTGATTTCTAGTTTTGACATTTTTGAAAGTATTGATTTCTAGTTTTGTCCTTTTTGAAAGTGTTAGTTTTTAGTTTTGACCTTTTTGAAAGCAATAATTTCTAGTTTTGAACATTTTGAAAGCATTAATTTCTAGTTTTGAATGATTTCTAAAATGTTAATTTCTAGTTTTGGTTTTTTTGAAAGTGTTGATTTCTAGTTTTGACCTATTAGGAACGAGCAAACCATGGAAACAATGTTTTAGAAAAAGTTTTTTTTTTTTTTTTTTACTACAAATTAACTTTTCAAAAATGTCAAAAAATTAGTGATTAACATTTTTAAAAAAGCCAAAACTAGAAACCAACATGTTCAAAAAGTGTCAAAAATAGGAAGTTTCATTTTCAAAAAGTTTCGAAACTAGTAATTAACATTTTTTAAAAAGTCGAAAATAGTAATTAACATTTTAAAGAAGTCGAAACTAGAAATTAACATTTTCAAAAAGTGTTGAAACTAGGTATTGCCGTTTTGAAAAGGTTTAGAGTGTTTAGTTATTAGTTCTTGAAAATGTTAATGTCTAGTTTAGACCGTTTTGAAATAATAAATTAGTAGTCGAAACACCGTTGTAAAACATTCTTTCCACAGTCTCCCAGTTCCGAATAGGTGCCAATCAGAGTTTTACAGTATCAATATGCTTTTAGAACTTACTAGTTGGAGTGCGTAGCGTTGACGTTTTAAATGGATTTGACAGTTATACAGGTATGCAAGCAGAAAAATATTTTATGCAGGTGAGCGGGCGGCACACACGCAGGCAAAGTAGGGGAAGAACCGGTTCGGGTTTTTATTCTTATAGTATTGATTGACGCTGGGTTTGGCTTTGGCTTTGGCTTTGCCAAAGGGTAGCTAGTAGTAGTAGCTTAGCTGTATCATGAATCTATGATATATTACCCACTTATACTCTTTTTTTCTTAATAATGAAGCACACTGTACTGTAGCCTACCTACTATAGAAGTATAGAGGCCTTTTCTTTTTCTCTTTTACTATTGTCGAACCTTATGCATGATTTATACATTAATACCTGAGTGCCTCCCAGTTACCAGTGCAGTAGTAGTAAGACACAACTTGTCTATTTATTTATTATGTACGTCCACCTCCACACTCACAGTACAGAGCACAATAGCCAGCCCACAAAACTATATAGGGAGCTTTCATAAATTACCTACGTTTTAGATGGGGCAATGAGGGCTATTTCGGAGTATTCGGAGCGTCAAAAAGTCTTGTAGTGGGGTCAAAATCGGGGAAAATTGCGCCCTTAATTTATGAAAGCCCCGCTATAAAGTGTGTAAAAGTATTGATTAGACTCTAACTAGTAAGTATAGGCAAAACTTACTTTTACGTTTGAGTCAGGTGAAAGCTTTTGTTGTTAGCTTTGGTTTTGACGAGGGACTGACTCTCTCTCTCTCTCTCACTCGTGAATAAAATGAGCCAGCCGGGCAGAGTGAAAGTATGTCCAGAGGACGAAGGACGTGAAAGCTCTCCACTCAACTCCGGGCACTGCACACATTGTGGCAATGGCAATTCACACTTGATGGAGGGAAGAAGAAACACAAGGTCCCATTCTCTTTCTGTAACTGCCACAGAATTTATTTTTTTGTTTCCTATTTCCCATTCCATTGCATTGCATTGGTTCAGTCCCCAGCAAAATCAATACCAAAAATACTCTAATACTAATAGAAATGTTTTAATCTACGAACTACTATAGTAGTCGAACAATCTAACAAATAATTCTTATATTATTTCAAAGTCTGAAGAAACAATGAGTTTTTTGGCTCGAAAATGGTGCAGAATTAAACAAGTGAAAGTTAAGTTTTGGAAAACGTAGCTGGAATCTGTTATCTGTTATCTGTGTAGTGTATTTACGCATCTTACTAGTGATCTTTGATGATCTGAATGATGTGATTGTGATGGTTTCTGTGATTAAATACTAATTAAAATTTAAATAATGAATCATCATCATCTATTTTGTATCCAGGGTATTCACATTTTAGTTCTCATTTCTAATTTGTGTCTTTGTGCCAACTACGACGTCACAGTCACAGGTGAGCTACTTTATATTTTGCAAACATAATGTTTTAATTACTATACGCAATATGCTATTGTGAATGGGAGAATGAAGGTTACGTACGCCGCGTTCCCTTTCGCGTTGCATTATATATATATGCATATATTAATGGACTACTACAAGATCAAGATCAAGAGCATATATACAAGCATAGGAATAAAAAAAAATATTATTGTTTCTTTACGCTTTATTCATCAATGCATCGCATTGTACTATATACATTGAAGACGGTTTCCTATGGTAGTTAGTATAGGGGCATAAAAACCTCAATAGCAGATTCAGAAAAAAGGCTCTATACGCATTTAAGAATGCAACCTAGGTACTAAAAAAAAAGCTCTGTTTTATTTCGATCAAGATAGATAGATTGGTATTACGTAATAAAATACATGCACGGAAAGTTGCCTAGTCGATGCTATATACTAGGTAGCTATAGCTATAGTGATATAGATATACACAGCACAAACCCACGCTATATACCATCAAAGCACTTTAGAATAGTGCATTAGATCGTGCCGTGTCTTGTCAAGTCGTGTCATTTCTTGTCTTGTCTTATGATGCCCTGTCAAAAGTGTGGGCCATGTTTAGCAGTAGATGTAGCATTGTAGAGAGTGAGCACACGTCAGCCCTGTCAGTGCCAACAAGATTTCCATGCCAAAGGAATATTATTGAAATTTCATTGAGATAAAAGCACTGACTGAGAGAGCAGAGCATTGAGTAGCAAAATTGCGTTATCTGTCATCTGAAAATAATGAAGGAAACGAGACTCGTACGTAACTTAGGTAAATTCTAAGGAGCTGAGTTCCGGAAGTTTCCCCAGCATGTATAGTTAGGTAGAAAGCGTAATTTAAGAACATCTATTATTCAACTGGTATCCTTTAGATTGGGGAAGTATTCCGGTGTCATCCACCTTTTATAGGCAGATCAATTATTTTTGTCTATATTTCCTATAGGTACCTAGGTACCGTAAATCCTCTTTTACTACGCGGGTCTCTAATTGTACGCGGGTCTCTAATTGTACGCGGGTCTCTAATTGTACGTGGGGGTCCGAGGGCCTGAATGGAATAATGCGCGGTCTCCAATAATACGCGGGTCTCTAACAGTACGCGGGTCACCGGAAGTATTTTAAGTGTTTAAGTGTAAAGAAATTAGCGTAAACCTAACTTTTTAGTCACTGAATAGCTTGAATTGGATGACACATACTTTTAAGTCGCTTAAAAGTGTCAAAATTCTTGTTTTTAGCCTGTTTATTCCAACTAAATTCAAAGTAGTAAAGCGGTTAGTTTGAATAATACGCGGGTCTCTAATTGTACGCGGGGGTCCGAGAGGCTGAATGGAGTAGTACGCGGGCGTTCCATTAAAGGACTTAAGGTAGCTTAATTACAGCCATATGCTTGCGTGCAGAATCCAATACAGTCTGGCTGGATTTCCTATCTAAAACTGTCATTGGTATCATCATTTTACGCACAAAATTGGTATGCTTCTGCTTCTACCTAGGTATAGGTATACATATGTTCTGACTTAATTATAATGAATTATGTTCGTTGCCATGCCTATATGTATGTTTACAGCTGTAGACATAGTCAATAGATATATATATAATTATAGGCAATTGAGCTGAAGAAGTTTCCAAAAATTACGTCATGTCTGGCCAGTGGAGTGGCGTCACAATGCTTCTTCACCCACGATAAGTGTATTTACCTACGCATCATTCTGAAAGCACAATTACCATTTAATAATTTTACTTTGCCTGTGCTTGCATAGTGTGACTCTGTGCTTTGATTATTGAGGTGAGTGCGTCCAAAATGTGTCAATTGCTCGTCTTTCCACTTTAAATGAAAAAAAAAGAATACAAAAGCAATACAAACGCAGTTGTATGTTTCTATGTACAGTGCAAACAGTGCATTTATTTTACACTTTTAGCAAATAAACTAAAGTTGAAAGTAAACACTTTGGATAGAAACTGCATTAGGTAAATTGTGCCCTCAATATTTTCAATATTTTGTATGCTATAAATAAATTAGTGCGCTTTTAAAGGTGATGGATAGTAATCCGGATTTTGATACTATTTTACTTTAATATGTCATTTAACGTACCAAAAAAGTAACAAAAATTCGTATAGCTGTCATGATACACAAAATTGTAATTAAATCGAACAACTTTCTTTAGTGTTTATAGGTACCCCAATCTTGAAAGCTATAATTTATGCACCGAAGTACCTAGGTACATATTCCCTAATTATGTTTCACGGTCGGGTAATTTATCTTAAAGCTTAATCTGTCTGAAAACATATGGCTTTATTGCTTATGTATCTGGATTTACCGGCCTATTAATCAGTTCAAAATAAACTAAAATAAATTAAAATTCGGATGGGTAGTTTGTCATTTGTAGAAATTCCCGATATTCTGAAGGTACCTGCCTATTCAGGTCAGCTAGGGCTCCTAAATTAATGGTAACGATATAATTATAAGCTCCATGAAGCTAAATATCTCTACTTTGAATCCAATTTAGTGTGAAATTAAACGTTATGGTGAGTACCTACATATATAGAGTTCGTCCTTTTTCTTGTCGATCCTAGTTTGCATGTCATCCGAGAAATGCCATGGCTTATTATGGGTAATTATCAGTTGACATGTCAACAGGGTTAATTTCTCGGGGATTATTTTATGCTGACGTGGTGGAATATGGAAGGAAGGCTACCTAAGCTTTTCAAACTATAGGTACTTTTCAAATAAAGTTTCCATCTCGGTCAAGTCTGTTTACTTTTCCATGGGGATGTTGGCCTTATAAAGTTTAAATTGGTTTAATTATACCATCGCTTTTTAGTACAGTATATGTACTTCTTCTCTATAGATATAGGCTCCCATTTAGGTAACTAAATATGTATTTCTAACCTTATTTTTATTCCTTTCCAATATTCCAATGCAATGGCAATGTATTACATATTATTTACTTTGTAGTTTGTACGAGAACCTAAAATACCATAAATATTTGTTTGCACAAAGTTTTCATTTCGTTTGCCGTCGCCTCCTTTCGTGGCCACAGTAGTAAAGTGTGCCATTTGAATTGCACGTGTGTGCGTGTCATTATCATAATTATGTACCTATGTATAAGCAGCAGAGCGATGGCTGTCAATAATTTTTTGGAATAGAATCTTTAGAAAGTTATTAGAAAGGAATATTTCTATTAGTCGGCTATAGTGGTCCAAGTCTAATCGAATGTTAATCTTTTTCTGGACCGCGGTTATTTTTATTGTGACTGGACTGGTAATGTCCGTTACTTTCCGTTATTACTACATTAAAGATTCATTTCCTTTCACCCACATTACTAGTAAATGCGGAAATAGAAAGGAAAAACCCAAACCGGAAATATATATTTTCTGGGAGCCTTTAATAACCACAAACCAGACAGGTAAAAGCAGTCAATAGAAAAATAAAAATGAGAAATATGTCAATGAATGAGACGGATTCGGTTGTATTGAAAGAGGGTTGAACGAACCGCAGACAATTGTCTGTCTTTTTCATTCCATCATTCCATGCATTCGGATCAGATACGTAACCCGGGCTTTACTTTTTACGTTTAGGTACTTTCCCCATATGTGTATACATAGTTATAGGATTTTCACATTTGCTGAATTATTTAGCCGGGTACACCAAAGCCAGTCCCCCAAGCTGCTATTAACACTATACTGACGGTATTGTATGGTACCGGCGGTGCACTTTATTCACTTGAAAAATCTGCATTAGGTAGTTGATTTTTTTTTACCATCAACTATGTATTGATTTTAGTCAGTGCAAAAACTGGTAATCTATCCTAAACATACCTATAATGAATATTAATTAAAAAATACATGATTTTTTCTAGGAATTCAGTCCGTGCTTTCCTTTGTTTAATAATAATTGAAAGAATGACAAAGAAAACATGGAAAAAATGCCCTAAATTTTGTCGAATGCTGTATCCATAATTATAAGGAAGGAAATTTTATGTAATTAATTGAAATCTTTGTTTGCTCTACTGCAGAATTGGACAATCATCAAGAGAGTAGTAGCGGAGGCCAAAATCAACATAAGAATGAGCTAGTGCGGTATGGGGCATTACCACCATCGAATTTTAAGCTGTTTCACATTCATCCCAATGAAAGCCTTTCGAGACAGTACCAGTAAGCCAGATTTACATTCTTTTACATTACGGACGATTTTAATTAGTGATGATAAAATTATTGATAGTAAAATTAACCTTTGCGTAACCATACTTTTTCTCATTTTGCATCTTTTTGAAAATTTCAATTTCTTGTTTTGACGTTTTTTAAAGTGTTAATTTCTTGTTTTGACATTGTTCAACCTTGTTTACCGTTTTGACCCTTTTTAAAGTGTTTGTTTATGGTTCTGAGCTTTTTGAAACTTCTAGTTTCTGGTTTTGACCTTTTTGAAACCGTTAGTTTCTGGTTTTGACCTTTTTGAAACCGTTCATTTCTGGTTTTGACCTTTTTGAAACTGTTAGTTTCTGGTTTTGACTTTTTTGAAAGGTTAATCTGTACATATAATAAGCAGTAGTTTACCCCAGCATTCTTTCCATGGTTTTCCATTTCCGAATAGGTTAAAAACCAAAAAATGATAGCAAAAATAGCAATGTACAAAATCATTCACAAATAAAAAATTTTTATGCATACATTACAACACAGAAGAATGACGCTTCTGTTTTACGTATTTCAGCCTGGAAGATTTCCTATGGACGGGCTCGGGCGACGGCCCCATTCCGTCGGAGCAGGACGGAGGCCTGGCGTGGGAGGATAATGACAGTAAACCGAATGAGTCTCCTGGTGGAGACGGTGTCATCCGGGTGACGAAAACAATGGTCTTATTCCGAACCGTTCACACGACCATTTACCCCATCGAATACACTCCCACGATGGTAGTGATTCTTCCGGCATCTTCATCAATGGTGCCGTCGGAGGCCACCCCCCGCCTCGTCTCCATTCCGATGGTGACACTGTCCCCCACTTTTTCACTCTTGGAGCCGCCAGACACATCACCCGACGGGCTACTGTCATCTTCGAGTAATCTATACTTCGGCCATTCTACACCGAAACCAGTCCCAATCCCAAAACCGATACCGGTACCGACTGCCAGCATGCCTTTCCTTGACAAATCGGTGTCTATAGACGAAATTGACGATAATGACCTACCCCCCACTAAAACGGGGGGGACGGAGGTCCCCCTACCTGACATCCACCCCTTAGATACTAATAGTAGCTACACCGCTAATCCCCTGTACTGGGTCCTCACAACAATTAAAGTTGACAATGATAGCTTAGACACTATTCTAAATCAACAACAATCAAAAACGGTCCCTTTTGACAGCAAGCACTTTATCTTTAAACGGGAAATCCAACGGACGTTGGCCACCGTCTACGCCACTGCCTTCAAACGGCATCTACTTGCCTCGCTGGGGATTGACGTCGAAACGACGATGGATCCCACCAACAATAACAAAAGCAACAACAGCAACAATACCAACAACAATCGAAAGGAGGGTGAAGCTAAAGCGGGGCGGAAAAAGCGTCAAGTTTTAAATTCTGGTGCCCGTGACACTGACACAGAAAAAATTAAATTGAGGATGGTGATCGAAAATGAAACTGACTCTGAATTTTTTAATCAAAATAACTTTAATTACAGTGTTATTAATGGCAGTGGTAGTAGTGGGAGTGGTAGTAGTAGTAATGAACTATTTCTTGGACTGATTCTACGAAATTCGAGTTTAATTCCAAGTAACAGTCCGTTAATGATTCAAATGCAACGGAATCGAAGGGAGGCTTTAGCACTAGTGGCCAGGACGGTTTTGAATGTGACCGTGACGGTGGTGAACATGTCACAGGTGGACAGTTTGCCGCAGGTGAATCTCAATTACATTGTGTGGGCGGAGGGGAATCCTGTACCGGCTTCGAGTGCCGTCGAGGATCTTCAGATGGTGTCCAGGCAGGAGATGGAGAGGGAAATCGGCTATGAAGTGGTCAACAAGGCGGAGGGTATATACTATATACATTCAACATTGTAATACTTACTAGTTTGTAGTTAGTGCTAATTGAGCAGTTGACAGTAAATTGTTGAAATAACTAACCTTTTCGAAACTGCATGTCTCTTTTTACCCTTTCCTGTAATTTAATAAATGTAATTTTCTAGTTTCGATCTTTTTAAAAGTGTTAGTATGTATGTAGTAGTTCAGAATGTTTCTGAAAGTGAAAGTGTCAATTTTTAGTTTTGAATGTTTTTGAAAATGTTGATTTCTAGTTTTGACCTTTTTTAAAATGTTGGTTTTTAATTTTGAATGTTTTTGAAAGTGTTGATTTCCAGTTTTGACTTATTGAAAATGTTAATTTCTAGTTTTGGCCTTTGAAAACGTTGATTTCTAGTTTTGAATGTTTTTAAAAATGTTGTTTTCCAGTTTTGACCTTTTCTTAATAGCTAATTCCTAGCTTTTTCGAAGTAGTTAATTTGTGGAATCAACACGTTTTTTTGTACAACGTAGTTTTGTTGTCTGTGCCGCATTCTTTTAATAGTTTCCTAGTTCTGAATAAGTTAAGTCTGAAGTTATTTGTTGTAATTTGGAATAACATTATTGATTCAATTTTTGATTTTTTTTTGTTAATTGCTTCTCTTCTTGCAGCTTTAGTTGCGAGTCCGTTGAAGGAGACGAAAGTGGAGCTGGCCACGAGTCCCTGGTTGATTGTTGCCAT
>JAQFZC010004371.1:0-16301 GCA_034695205.1 Dicyrtoma fusca | reverse complement strand
GATATAGTCTTTCGAAGATATTGTCTCGAAGATGTGGTTTCGAAGATATAGTTTTCGAAGTTGTTACCGCTTACCGTATCTAGATAGTAGGTAGTACACGTGGTAGACGCGATTTTTATTGATTTGTGCTGTTATCGAAGGCAACAAGACGGACCAAGCACAACGTAGTTTTTCTCCTGGCCGCATTTTTGTGCGAACATTCTGCTTCACTCTGATCGGTTTGTCTCTATACTACACATGGAAGTATTTTGGCTTGGCCCTTGAAGGCAACAAGATTACGTCAAAAATCAGTGAGTCTGGATAAATTTATTCCCATTTTCGTATGTTTTGATTCATCTTGTCATCATCCATCCATTAATTAATTAGACCAAGGTATTCACATATCAGTTATTTTCCTTGTAGATTTTAAAAATGTCGACTTCAATTGGTTCGTGTCTATGGCTGTTCCATACTCGATTGCCTTGGGATTTCTTACATTGGTGTCAACAATTCTTCACACGGTGGTCATCTCTTTAGTAGATGTAAAAGGAGCCTGGAATAAAATAACGTCTTTGCTGTCCGTCATTTTATACGGCTTTATTTGCATGGCACTATTTTCTATTACACTGGTAATTTGTCGTTATTTCTTTAGCACAACTGATATTTATTTAGAAACATAAGAAGTAGTACGTTTTACAATTTTATTTTGTTCTTATAGGTGCCTTTCTCTTCCCTTCACAAAGAAACAAATCAAGCCCTTCCTGAACAAATACGTGAAGCGTATTCGAAGGTCAATGAGTATCACTTAACATCCGCCTACGGACTATTTAGGCGTATGACTGGAACGGATGGTGGCCGACCTGAGGTCATTCTTGAATATTCAGATAATCTTAATGGACCGTGGTCAGAATACAGTTTTCTCCACAAACCTGGAAACGTATCTGCTGCTCCAAGATTTACAGGTACGTAGGAGAGAGAAATAGTTAGGTACTTTAGTCTCAAGGATACATACATCTCGGGTAAAGTTAATATGTTATGCTTTAGGTAACCGTATGGAGTATGAATTTTATTTGAATGTTTGCTTTTTCAGTTCCACACCAGCCGCGATTGGACTGGCAGATGTGGTTTGCTGCCCTGAGCACTTACCATGATGCACCATGGTTAGTGTCTTTAAGTTACAGGCTTTTACAGGGTGAACCGTCAGTGCGAAATCTATTAGACGCGGAGAAATTACCCAGTTCAACACCTAAATTCATTCGTGGCATACTATACCGATACAGATTTACCAGGTACTTGATAATATCAGATGTAGTATTTATTATTTCAACAAAAATATGAGTACTATTATACATGTGTCCAGTCTAGTGAGCTCATTAACTGAACCTGAATCTAGTCACGACATTATCCCTTAACGGAAGTAGTGATCAACTATTAATTTTCGTATTCGTGCTAAACTAAAATTAGAATTCAATTCTCCATTGTATTTATTGGTGTATAAATATTTTGTCCTTAGCCTAACTGACAAAAGTAAAAACCCTCAAGATTGGTGGAAAAGGAAGAAGGAGAAAGAATTCCTCCCCATTTACTCTGTTACGCACGCTCCTTTGGTTGAATTCATGAAAAAATTGAACTATCTTCAGCCGGACGTAGCCACAAAAGGTGATTTGGGCGAGACTACTACGCGCATTTTGAAAACTATTCGATCTTATGTCCAGGTCTACCGTCCTGAATATTTCATTTGGGCAGCGTTCCTTGCTCTTCTGCTTATCGTGCTGCCGTCAAAAATATTTTAAGTGTTTATTCAATTCAGCTGGAGCAATTTTCTAAGTTTTTACTACACACTGCATCTATTTATACTTCTGTCAAGTTAGACTATATATCTCATGCCTTTCGATCCAAAATTAGTCGTTATTTGAAGCAAGGAAAGTTAAAGTTATTCCTCTGCCTAAAAACTACGTTTTAGGAATGTTTTAAATTATCTAATAATTAGTATTTACTAAAAGTTATGTATTCGAATTTACTATTTTTACTTCCGTATTTTTTACCTTTGGTCCACATTTAAGGTACTGAATTGTTTGAAAGAATAAGAGCTTAATTTTTTCTACGTGAGTTCAGAATTCAATAATTATGATCCTGTTTTTAGTATGTATGTATTATGTATCAGGATTTGTGGATGCGATCCCAAGGCTAAAAGTATAAAATTAATCATTCTTGGACTGATAAAGAAATCTTACTAAAACTAATACTGGTCAATGTTGACTGTTGTACTTAAGTTTTAATTACCACACAATTAGGATTATTCTTAAACTCACACGTCGTAGGAAGCGAATGTTGCTTTACAAAAGATCTTAAAATAATAATAATTTACCATTCTGATGGAGCGAACAATGCGGTTGTCTTCGGGTCAACGTTTTGCATATTCATTTTTGCGCAGCTAGTAGTAAAAGCTAAAGGTTTGGAGGTGTCTGTTTTCCTGTTATTTATTTACCTAATTTATTTCATTATGATCTGGTATATTGTATGTTCTCAGAAATGAATTTAATGTTGTTGTCAAATGAATCTCTGTGTATTTGGTCATGTGTTATTAGACGCTGAAATAAATTGCTGTTTGCGATTATAATATTTCACATTAAAAATTGATTATGAATGTATTTGTAGAAAAGGAAGTGTAAATGTGGTGTGTGAGACAAAATAACATAAAACAACCAGTGGTGGGCACGTATATTTGATATAGTACTACTTGTAGCGTAGACACGTTCTAGAAAAATTAATTTAAATACAATATTTACTTTAAGCGAGACATTTTGCGTAGCGTAGAACTTGGAAGAAGTGGGCCGCAAAGGATAGGATATTCAATATCAATAATATAATGATTACGATTTACATTATCATTGATCTGCAAAGGTTAGACACGACCGCGGTGAAAGTCGCGCGTTATAATTTGTCTAGTAAAAATCTGAAAGCCGTTACTTGAAATCAAAGCTAAAGTTAAGCTGATTTTAGTCTGTTGTAACGTATTGTAAAATGTAGAATTTGACATAAAGGATTAGGACTACAGATCACAAATTAACTAAAATTGCCAATAATTCCAAAAAAGGAATTGCCATGTAAAACAATCTAAGGTTTAAACTAAGTCTTAAAATTATGAAAACTGATATTATTAGTGCTCCCCTGAAAATTACGAGTAGAATAGAAAGGTGATTAGTATTGCTTTTACGTTTATGCATAATAAATTACTGTATAAGCATATTTATTTGTTGTGAAAAGTATTTAGAATAAAATGTTTGATCCCTACATGAGTAACAAAAAAGTAAATGCGAGGTACTTTTGGAAAATATTGTAGTGCAAAAAGAACTAAAAAAAATAAATATAATATGGCTGCACTGGTAATATTTGTATCACTGCAGTCCACGGAAAGAATCATGAAATTAGCGAAAGTTGATGATTGCATTTATTATGATTATTATTTACTTTTTTTGGTAATAATGTTGATAATAATAATTACTCTTACTAATAGTATTTAATTAATATTATTAGTTTTATGATTGAAGGTTACTGTTTTGATCTCGATGTCATTGTCATTCAACTTGAACATGAATAAGCACTTTTGTCATTAAAATTAAAATTTGCTAAATAAAATGCAAGTAATAATTCTATTGTATTAATTTGTAATCATTTTTTTCTAATTTTAAATTTTAATTGCATCTACTTTCTACAAATTTTTTCCATTCGGATTTTACGCATTTCTCATGAGTACTTCATATTAAGCCAGCAGAAAGCCAGTATACTATAATCATATCAGTCATTTTATATAAAAATGCCTTCGATAGTATTTTGTAACTTTTTTTTTAACAATCATCATTTTTCTACGGCAGAAGTTCGACCAACGTACTGCACAACTACTAACAACGTTCAATTACTCACTTTTTATTTCCATTATTTGTCAATCGAATGGGAATTTTATTATTATTACATATAATTTTTCAATCTGGTTGGATGTTTGCTGCTTGAAAAGAAAATAAAATGAAATAGAAAAAGTAAAGATGATATATATAAATGGGTAAGTTTTTTAAGCTTGTAAAAAAAGTGGAATTTGACCTAGGAACTGAATTATTGAGTACAGTTTTTTTTGACTCTGTATATTTTTGGTTCTAACTCTTCATACCATGTGTTTTTATTATTACTAACTTGTTTAGTATTCCCTTCATTACCTTTATCATGATTATTTAAGACACGAACAGACACACACGAACTCTAAAACTAATGTTGTATCTTTTATGTTAAATTTAATACCAACTTTATAATATGCTTGGTGTTTGTCTCTTCCACAGCTTTCTTGGAGTTGCAAGTTGCAGGTTGCATTTTATTTTGGTTGCTTTTGTTTTGTATTTTAGTTGTATATAGATATATTATTATCGTATTTTAACTTTTAACACTTGAATTTGCGTAGTTAAATAATAATACATTGTCATAATATTTCCTACGCACGTTGTTATATACTTTAGGATTATGATAACAAGGAATTTTTGAATTTTATTTTTTAAGTTTTATTTCCATGCGCAACAATGAGTTGTACAGAGTATGTACAGATGCCACAGCTGCTCTTTTACAATAATTACGAATAGGGTCAATTACGGTTAAGATTTACGGTTACATGTCACACTCTTCCTGGACTATATTCAAGATTTTTTATTTCATAGGTAGATAATATTCTTAACTGAGTACAGCCAAAATGTTCACACGATTAAATAAATAAATAAATAATATGCATTACACTAATTTTCAAAATTTGAATTTCTATATTTTCTTTCTCTTGCGATAGGAATAGGAATGTGTAACAATAATATTAATAATATAATCAGCCATCATAATATATCAGCCTGATAATAATTTGTCCATCCTTTTAATCGTAATCGTATCATTGTCAATTTCCATTATTTTTTTTCTTTCAGTTTCTGATTTTCGATCAACAGGAAGATGAACATTAAATAGAATATTTTAAATTTGTATTTATGTACCACCTGGTCTCTTTTCTTTGTTTGTGATTCATGATTCACACTCGCACTATTTATATGATTCATCTGACTTGGGAAGAGTTTGATCTGATTTGATTTGTTCTTCTAGCAATGGTATAGATAATAATTTAATATTACTTAATCAATACATAATCATTATTACGAGATACTAGTATTTCAGCAATCCTTATTAAATCGATACTAAAGCAGCAATTTTAGTTTTTTAATTTGTTTTATAATTATTAAATACATCTGTACATATCAACTTGTAATAAACTGGTACTGGTATTTGTTCAGAACATTCACTGGTTGTCACTAAACACTGACATGATTGGATTGCTTTGCTTGGCTTTAAATGTTACGATTCTGGTACGTATTTTACGTTATACTTACACCTACGTGTCCTTCATGTTTCTAACACGTAGTTGTAATAATAATACAAAACAATATAATCATAAAGATTATATTATTTTAACTATGAAATGACTATACTACTTGTTACAATTATATAATCATAATAATAATAAATACGATAACATATTTACTTATGTACAATTAAAATTCAATTATTCAATAATAGTTTACAATGTAAGTAATTTGTAATTTTAGAATATATATATAATTATGCATATAGATATAGCTCTTAATATTTGACGAAGTATTTTATTTTTTTCCCCAAAAAGAAATCGATTTCATATACTTACATACTTACATACTCATGCGTTCTTCTTTATTTTTTTTTTCGCTTTGTTTTTCTCTCTTCAGTTTACTAGTCAGTTCTCAGCTACAATAAGACGTAATACAATATCATAATAATAAGTCTACAACAATGTATATAATATGCTTACGTAAGAGTATGTGTGGAGGTGTAGCATCTGGTGTCTGTATTATCGAATGTATCATTATGATTATTATTACTACATTAATATTTTTTCGGAGTGATCATTACAAGTATAATCATTTTATAATATTATTATGTTTTTTTATCTTATGTACTCATGTGGTTACATAAATCCATTTTTATGATGAGCATTTTTATTCGAGTTATTATTATTAATGTTATTATTACTATTATTATGAATAGGTTTAGTTCCATGAAGTTGACTACCGAAATGGCTATTGCTCTGCAAATTTAGCTGTGGCAGCGGCGACGCTTGCTGTTGTTGCTGCTGCTGACTAAATGGATCTCCAGCCAAACTTTGAAAAGGATCAGCTAAGGCAAATGGATCTTCATAGCGATAATTCTTAAAGGGATCCTCAGTAAAATCTAAAGTCTTCGTCGTCCCTAACGGAGAGTAATCATTAACTCCTGATTTCCCTGCCGTTCTTGATGAAGTGGAAGAGGCTGTTGAGGGTCCCCATGGGGAAGGTGATCCTCCTCCCATTGATGATGAAGAAGAAATCGCTGAATTGAACTAGATTATTTTCAGTTGATTTGTTTGTTTTTGGTGACGTCAACAATAGCCGAACGATAAGAAAAAAATTAAGAAAAACATAAAATAATAGATGTAAAAAAACTAAAATATCCAGAAATTATAAATATTTAATAGAAGATATAGGCGTAAACTTACTGTTGAGCAAAGTCGGTTTGTACCAAAGGAAATAGTAAATAAGGGTTACAATTAAATCATAGAAATACAATTAAAGCAAATCAATGACGAATTAAAAATGGAGTTGAAGAGAATGTGCGTCAAGGAAAGGAAAAGAGAAAACGAAACAATTTGTTAATTAAGTTCCTGGGCCAATCCTGATTAGTTTGTACAGGAAGTATCTTTATATTTTCATACCGATTATGACGTACTAATATTATCTGAATTGCATTTTAAGTAATATTAGTTATATACAGGACTGTAAGACTGCTTTAATTGAGTTAAGTTTGGAATAATAATGAATACATAAAATAAAATCTCTTACTTGTTGATCAAAATTGGCAAAGTCAGCAAAGCCACCGTGATCCACCTCCGAGCCACCAAACGGATCCCCTTGTCCGAAAGGATCTGAAATAAATTTCGATAAACGAATTTAAGCTAAAGTATGTACATATACCAAAATTGTTATTCGCTGACAGTTAAATATTGAATTAGAGACACAAACCTCCAAAGGTTTGCTGGGGTTGTTGTAAAGGAGGAAGAGGAGCTGATTGAATTTTAGGCGGAGGCGGCCTTGCGGGAGCATTCTTTGGTGGAGCAGGTCTTGGTGGAGGAGCCTTCCCGGTTTTCTTTGGAGGCAAGGCTGGGCTCTCGTCGTGTAACGAGAAAGGCTCATGTCCAAAAGGATCTTTTCCAGGACTAAAATCATGTTTTATAGAACTTCCTCCATGCACTGGTGCAAATGGATCTGGTTGTGACCACGGCGAGGATGCAGAGAGCGGCGGGGGTGCATGGAGAGCAGCAAATGGATCCTCTTCCTGTACAGACATATACGAAAATATTTAAATAAGCGGAAGTCGAAGACACACGGTAAACCAATGAAATCCTTATGGGATTTACCACTTCAAAACTGACTGCAACAGGAGCAGCGGAAGACATGAATTGACTTCCATCATTGCTAGCGAATGGATCATCAGGGCCACTATCAAAGACAGCTGCAACGTCATTAGTAATGACTTCCTCGGGTTCCCCTATCAATTCGCTCAATTCTCCAGCTAAATCCATCAATTCGGGCTCCGTTATGCTGTACACGTTCCCATTTTCAATTACTTCGGCAAATTTACGCGTTAGGTTTTCCATATTTTGATGTAGCTCCGACAGGCTACTTATTTTAGCCTTCGCCTACAAAAATATAAAATCGTTACATCATTACTAAATGGCCTAGTTTTGGAGAATAAAAGTAGTGCAACTTTTCGGTAGTAAACAAACTAAACAAAACAACTAACCTGACCAATTGATAATTGATTTTCTTGTAAATTCAAAACAATTTGTTCGATTGTCTCCTGCGCTTCCTTCATCCCGGTTTCAATACTTACTTCTTCTTGATTTAAACCGTTATATTCTGCTAATTTTTCATTCACTTCAGCTTCTTGAACGTTTAGGGATTCCTCTTGACTTTCAGCTTGAGTTCGTAAGTTATTAACCTAAAAATTGAACAAATGACAAAAAAAAAATAAAGTTGCTGCTCCAAAAGTACGAACTGAAACAAAACAGGATCATATTATGGTAACGCTTCTGCCCATCATTCTAACCTGTGCTGCAAGTTCTCCAAGCTTAGCTCCAGCTACACCCTTCTGACTTTCAAGTTGCTTGAGAGTTGCTGCTAATGTATCTAGTTCGGTTTGCAAACTCCGCATTTCTCCAGATTTAATTTTCTTATCTGTTTCTTTGGCCATAATTTCATTTTCTATAGCTTCGCGTTCCAGTGACAACTCATTGATTTCTCTACTAATTAATTCGAATTCAGGATTAGTTTCTACGGGCATTAATGGCTGACTGGATACTGCTGTACCACGACCCATGGCCGACCTCATTGACGGTGGGATCATATGTGGTAATAATGATGCCGGAGGTTCAAAACCAGTTAACTTTTTATTAATGAAATACATGGCTAGAGCGAATTGTTCCAAACTTAATTTTCCCGTTTGATTCGTGTCACACAGATTCCATATATGCGCCAAGCTAGGCTGTGGAATGCCGGATTGAAGGAACACATCTCTGATTTCTAAACCGCTAACGAAGCCATCCCGATCCTTATCTGTTGCTGTGAATAACAAGGAATATTTGGCAAGTTCTTCCGAGGAAACAATCCATTCGTTAACTTGTGAGTTGGGCTGAACTGGTGGTAATACTGGGGGTGCTGGAGCTAGTACTGGAGGTTGTGGTTTCGGCGGAAGAATGGATGCTGCATGAATAATTGGTTGTGGCGGAGGCGGAACTCCTATTAAAGGTGGTGTAGATGGAGGGATAGCTACATTATTTGATGGGGCTACACCTGAGGAAACAATTGTTGGGATTTTGGGCAGCGTACTAGGTATCTGTCCACTGTTCACAATGGCATTAGCAAGGAGGCCCATACATGTGACAAATTCAGTCAAGTCTAAAGCACCGTCTTTGTCTGCATCCGCCAAATCCCAAACTTTCCCTAAGACATCTAATGGAAGTTTGGACTCTACCATGACATTCTTTGCGTTGGCTCCAGGAACTTTTCCAGAAACCTCCAACGATCGAAACAATGCTGAGTATTTCTCAACTTCTGCTAATGTTAAAGACCACTCTGAATCCATTAATTGATTTACAGCGGTCAGAGAAGGCCTTTCACCCATCTGAGGCTCCGGCGTCTCACTTGTCACTGATTTGATATCAACTTCCCGTCCATTCTGAGCAAGTGAAACTAATTTCAATGATACGAACAAACCGACTTTGTCTAGGTAGCCCTTTCCGTTCGGGTCGGATAAATCCCATATCTAAGACACAAAACAACAAAATTATACTCAAATTAGCACGAGGAACAATGCAAACTATCAGGATGTGACGATCTACAACTGCATGATACAAACATTGAGGTATGCCATTAGTTTTTCCATCACAGAGACACTGAATGTGAAATCCCTCCCTAAATACTGTAACGATAGTGCACAACTTACTTTACTAAGGATTGCGTCACTTAATCCAGATTTTTTCAAGAATTTAGCACCATCAGGAGCTGTAATAATTCCCTTCCCTGTCGGATCAAGTTGTCTGTAAAAGGCTTCAAATAATTGGGCATATTTACCAGCAACCTGAAATTACAAAAACAACAATAACATTAAGAACGTGACTGAACATTTACATCAACAAAAATGCCAAAAAAGTATCTAGCAAACAGGGGGTTATTGCTTCATCCCTCTTAGCCCTTCACCCTTCACGTGTGACATGAACAATACATTGTTAGTTATTAGTACCAACCCGATTCAAAATACAAACTACAAAATCATCAGTCTGACTGCAAAACATATTAGACATACATCCACAGGCAGGGGCTGGACAGGAGGTGAATACTACCGACAACAACATACAGTGCATTAAAAGATTAGAGATTAGATATAGGATACACACGTTATCTTTATCTCCCCAAAATTTACTAGCATGTCATTGAACTATTTTAACGCTACAAACATATGTTGTCCCAACATCTTCATTCATACATTAAAGGACGAAATGTAACCAATAAGTATACATGCTCAATTTTTTTGAAAAAAATCCTGCCTTTACAGCAAGTCAAGGGAACGAGTGAAGTGAAGAACGTCAAGTCAAGTCAAAGTGTAATGTACAAAGTAAATTGGCATACACAGAGTTACAGAGGGAGAGAGAGAGTGAGTGAGAGTGAGAAGTGGGCGAAACCTTAAATTTGTAATTGAATTGAAGAATGAAAGTAAATGAGTGTGACCTTACCTGCGCTGGCGGTGGCAGTACATTAGTCATAATGCTACAGGGTTGGAAACATTAACTCTTGGACCGTAGAAAAAGTCTTGAATTTTGGAAATAGATAATTTTGAAATGTCAAATTAAATCGATGACTCTTCTCGTCACCATGAAATCTTGTAGGTAGGCGGGGCCGCCTCTCACCATTAAGTAAAACAGAGACTCGCTAACTTGGTAGCTCAAGCGACACTCTATGATGATCCCGTGGACCGCGTCGAATCGGCTTCCCTCGCCAACGCCAACACTCGCTCAAGCTTTATTATCGCTCCCGTCCTCGCCTCCCTCAGCCACAGTCAAGTCTCAACAACTCAAGAACTTGAAAAAAAAGATCCAGAAATTACGGAACACGAGCAGAGAGAGAGAGAGACAGGAGACCGACAAGCCGACAAAACCGAACCGAACCCGGACTTGCCTGCCGTTGCCCCGGCTCCTGTCCGTGCCCGTTGCCCGTTAAATTCCTCATGCGCTACATCCCATTTCCATCTCCCCACTCGCACTCACTCAACAACCTTCACTCTATCTGGGGTCATTTCAGCAATTACCTACCTATGATGAGTGTCCTGGACAACTTTGTTAGTTTGGAAAGGAATGTTTTTAAAAATTATTCTTATACTTTCTACTGGTTTATCTAACAAATTCATAAATGAGGCTTTGCTTGCTTTGGAAACGCTTCTGTAAGGAGAATGTTTTGCACTTGTTGAAAAAAGACCATCATTTGGATTTTTCAAAATTGTAATGTCATGCCTCAGACTTTTTAAACATTGCTGTATTGTAACATCATTTCTTGGGATGTTTTAAAATATGCTCTACCATCATTCCATGGGATTTTTTAAAAAAATGCAATACCTTCTATCATTTCAAGGATTTTTTTTTAAATTTAGTACCATTATTCACTGGAGATTGTTTTAAAAATGTGCTCAATAATTTGTTGGAATTTTAAAAAATATATTATACCACCATCGAGGCAGTGCAGTGGGTTTCAAGGCCTTGGGTTTTTGTTTTTAAACACAACACCATTATGATTTTGTCTACTTTGAAATCCCGACTTACTATCATATGACGTAGTAGACTTTCTCTGATAACCAGTCAAAATACTGCAGGTATTTTGTTGTAGAAAATTAATAATATGAATGTAAAATTTTGAAAATGTGCCAACCCACAATATATTTTCTCGTTTAAAGTTTTCGAGAAATTTTTAAGCAAAAATGTTTTGTTTTTGGGATTCCTTTTGCTTGCATGTTTTGAAAAGGTGTGAGGTGTGACATATTGGACTTGCCTAATTCTAAATCAAATAACGTCATATTTGGAAGGTCCGTTGGAGACTTTACGTGTAAAGGAGCGAGTGAGTGAAAGAAGCGAATCCGAATTTAGTTTTCGTATTCCTATACTGGACTGGAGCTCAAATATAGCAAATATTGGAACTTCTCTGCTGGGTACTGCATATAATAGAAATACTGCCTCACTCTTTTTGCTCTCCATCAAGGAACGGCTGGGGTTCTCCAGGACAAGAACTCCAATTCCAGAATAAAGTAACTCCATTCCATAAGACTCCACTAATGAAACTATGAAAACCTACACAGTATTGATAACCGATACGTGGCATATTATTCCTTTATTAGCTTCACGTATACCTATACTCCTGACTTTCCTTTGCATGGCATCGCTGGGGTGTTGTTCGTGTAGCTAAAAGTGTTTTTTTTTCACTTTTATTTACTGATCTATCAAGTTCCTTTCCACTTCGATCTCTTTCCTTATCATCATTCCAATCTCCGACTTCCAGTCTTCCAGTTCCACGTTCTACTCCCTGCCAGTATGCTGGCTGTTGACTTGGATTCATGAATTGGTTTTCAAATCATTGCAACTTTTCTGTCCGTCCTTCAGGTCGGCTGATAGACTTTCATAGGACTAGGGCTGCCGGTGCGGGTGCCGGTAGCAGTCAACAAGGTATTTTTCATATTCAGTGAATGAAAGGATGTCACAAGTAAAGACATGTACAACGAGGTGGAACCCTGTTATGCCTATTATGTAAATAACAGTAATGCTAAGGGTGGTCTCCCCCACACCGCGCGCCGTCGTGTATAAGCGTATTCTTTATCCTAAATGTGCAGATATATATAATATATTTTATTATATAATAATAGGTTAATATAGGCACTAAGTATATTTTTTACCAATTTCAAATAATCAAGTCTAATAAACGAATGATATGAAAATAGTTCAAGTTTTAGTAAACTTTATTTTAGTGATCATTTTATACTGTTAACACTGACCACAATTGACTATTTCTTAAATTCTCATCCACCCGTTTCTGCAGGGGAGGTTCAGATTCAATATACGTATACTTACTACCTTACAGATTACGCGATAAAATATTGACCGATGCGATGACGATGATGAATTGCGAATGAATCCACTGCGGTGACATTACGGTAGATTACTCCTTGACCTTTCACATATTGAATTTTACAACAGCCGCAAAAAAAATCTTAACAAAATATTTCAATTTTTAAGTCCCTGTACTTGCAAGGCATAAATAATTCTATATTCACAAATCTAGCAGGAACTAAAACTAAACACACACAAACAAATGGCTTGCGTATTAAGAAACAGTCCCTTCATTTCTGTCGTAACATCCGATTCAACATATAATGGTAAAATGCGTAAAGTGATTCGGTTATAAAGAATATAACTTGCGATCTCATCAAGGCTTTATACGGAATTTAATAAACGATCTTTGCTTCTGTGCTTCTTCGTCGTCGTCACTTTTAAGGAAAGGTATAGCTGCCTTTATTTTGTAATACCTTTTTTCTATCTTCGGCCAAAACCTGTAATATTTTGACAAATAAATATCAAGGTTGCTTAATTATATTATAAAACAACCAATTTTCATTGTTGCTTCCTTAATCGTATCCTACAGTATTAGTATTAGCAAGTGATAGAAAAATTAAAAATTATCCACAAAATGGGCGCTAATTAACTTTGTGGAAACGGAATGAGTCTTTATCTCTTTATCATCTAACACGAAAACAGTGATTTTCATGAAAAAAAACATTATATAGCTACCACTCAGAGGTACAAAAATGGGACCAAGGGCAAATAGCCCATAGAAGGGGTAAAACGCCCATTTGAAGGGGCAAAACGCCCACTCGAGGCGGCAAAACGCTAATTTTTAGGGAGCAAAACGCCCACTCAAGGTGGCAAAACGCCAACTCGAGGCGAGGGGTCAAAACGCCCGTGCGGGACAAAATACCGCCAATGTTTTACTTCTGCGGGGCATTTTGCCCCTTCAATGGGCATTTTACCCCTTTGGGGCATTCTGCCCCTGTGGTCCCATTACATTCAACATTACTATTCATAACTTACAACAGGGCAAATGCTAATTACAACAGACGTTTATATTTTATTTGCTAACATTTGATACTGTGTACAAAGTATAGTATAGTTAAAAAGTAAGTGAACTTACCGTTCCCAGTCTAACATGGGTAAGATTATGCCTAGACCAATAAAGGTATGGAAACACATTGTAACCGGTGGAAATCTGTCTGGTTTATCGTGGCCAAAATTATTGTAGCCATATGTACCCCAAACATTCACTTTGGATCGCCGAATACTCGTCTGAACTCCAAACCTTGAAACTGGACCGGAAATCAATCGCTTCCCAATCATCCTACGGCTAGAAAAAAATGTAGAATGCACACAACTTCCTATATGTATATGTTATATAGAATATAATACTCCCTAACCTACGAATAAAGTGAAGATCCAGAAGTCATGCTATTTTTAACTTCGGACGGTAAAACCTTAAGTTTGACATGCGATGCACATCATTCTAATCCTAAGTTCAACGGTTTAAAAGTTAGATTTTACCGTACGCTAACAAAGTTAAACCTAGTCAGCGACGTAATGAGGCAATGCTTCAAATAATTAAAGGGGCTACATTCAACATTCAACATTATTCAAAATCAAGAGTTAACGGAGCAGACAACTTCACCCTAGGCTGAGCAGAAAAAGACAGTTTTTAAAAATACTAAGACATTTACCAGGATTAATCGATTGACCTTTTGTAACTATCAAGTCGCCCATTCGGGAAAGTTCAAAATTTCTTTTATGAAAACGATCGAGCTAATTAAGCTCGCAGTTTGGACCCTTTGCTATCAATGCAACGCTATCAGCAGAACGAATCAGATTTAATTAAATTGCTTTTTCCAATGCCAGTCAAACGTTAAACCTAATACCTAAATTATTCACGCTGAATGAATGCTTGATAACAAATGACAAAGGGTCCGAGCAGCGAGCTTAATTGTTACATAACTCGGTCGTTTCAATTTTTAACTTCCCTGAATGGGTAGCGTACTTAATTAAAAAAGGTCGACGGGTGTATTATACCTGTTTAAAGTTGAAAGTCTTGAAAGTAGTAGTATTTTTTAAAACTCTTGTTCTGCTAGCCCTAGTGTGAAGGTCTACAACAACCAACGCACGTAGATATTACACACATTTAAAGTTTGTGATTTCGTTTAGGACCGGAAGGAAGGTTTCCATTCACGCTGTGTTCGATAGTCTGCTAACTGCGCACTAATTACAAATTAACAACTATTTTAATTGTATGTCCGACCGAATCGGAATTATCGGAAATAAAAAGACTTGAAAAAAGGACTATTTACTACTTTTGCCACCAAAGAAAAGGCACATCACGTGTGAGCAGCCAAAACCTACCGGCATTTAGCTTCCCACTGTTTGCATTGGGCAACACTGCAGGCAGATCTAAATGCATGCACAAGTAAAAAAGACGATTATGACTGAAATTGGGGGCATTCATCAATTACGTTTACATAAAACCCCAATAATTTACCCCCACCCACCCTCTGTCATCGAGAGTCATTTAAGTAGAACCCCACCCCCCTATAGTAAACGTTATCGTATAAATACTTAAAGCACGGCACCAAGTAGTAACACTTGTTATCTCACCACATTTAGTTTTTGCAGAAAATTATACTAAATAATACTAATCACTATATTAATTTCAAGGTATTGAAATGTGCTCCAAATAAAATGGAATAAAATTTTGTGTTTTACAAATAATCTGCTTCCGCATAATTTAAAAAATTAATGTAAACGTTATTAAACGAGGCCCCCACCCACCCCAAAATTTTTCGTCATTCGTAGTTACCACATACCTTAACCCCCACCTACCCTCTTTTGTAAACGTAATTCATGAATGCCCCTTACTGGGTTTAAGTGGCGGCTGGTCACACGTGAAGCATTTTTTCTTTTTTTAATTTCCGTTTTGGTTTTACTCCTTAAATAAATGAACCTTCCACCAGTAAACTTTGACATGTAGATTTATTTTGTTTGTAAGGAACCGCTTACAGTAAGTAAATAAAATGTATGGGGTACACCCTACTGAGAGTGGGTTACAACAGTAATACGGTATTATTAATAAACATAATTTCAACTGTTACTGTTTCACAAAGAAGCTTAGCTATTATTGCAGTAAATATTAATATTATTTCACAATTTTTTCACCTCCTGCTGAATTTTCGAGCATAACTACGTGAATGACTGCATACTGTGTGAACTGAATAATCCTCTGAAACAGATTTTAGCAACAGTGACTTAACTAGTAGGTTGTCCATGAACCCGAATAATTTGACCTAATTTAGTATTTGCCAACATCTTGAACTCTATTTAGTACACTTTAATACTAAAATACAACACACTCCGATACTCGAAGAAACCTCCTACTCCGCGAAGGTAATAGACTAATAATAACTTAAGAACAACTAGCTTCTTCGTAAGATGAGAAATTTGAAACTTTCAGCTATAACACACACGCACACCAAAAAATTGATTGAAGCGATAATTTTAGTACTTCATTAACGATTTCTGTTCGTCAAGTAATAGATGCTTGGGTAAT
>JAQFZC010004370.1:0-16301 GCA_034695205.1 Dicyrtoma fusca | reverse complement strand
TTTATTATTTCTTATGGTCAGCCTTTTCCTCTCTTTGGAGCTACGTGCCCCGAATTCTCAGACTGCTCGCTCCTTTCTCCCCGTTTAATGTGTAGGTATTTCCTATATTTTATTTCATGGAGGTACACTGCGTCTCAAAAGTTTTCTGCCCCCTCCACGTTTTGTGGGACAAAATTCAAAATATTATATTACTACTCCTTTTAACACCGCACCGTTGCGATGGAAATTCAGTTGACCCCTAAAAGACCCGTAAAGCGTTGGACTCGAAAAATGTGAACTTAGTTTTTTCAAGCGTTTTTATAAAGTACAAAACAAGATTTTACACCTTTTAAAAGAGCTCAAGTTGAGCTTTGACATTTTTTAAAAAAGACAAATCGTATCTTTAACGGTCTGAAATGAGGAAATGATGGCTTTTAGCGTTATGAAAAAAGGCAAATCACGTCTTTAAGCGTTTTGAAAAAAGGCAAATCAACTTTTGAAGCGTTTTGAAAAAAGGTAAATCAACTTTTGAAGCGTTTTGAAAAAAGGTAAATCAACTTTTGAAGCGTTTTGAAAAAAGGTAAATCAACTTTTAAGTGTTTTGAAAAAGGCTAAATCAAGTTTATAAGCGTTTTCAATGATTTTATGTCGAGCTTTCACGCCTTTTGAAAAAGTTCAAATTGGGCTTTTGATGCTCTAAAAAAGTTTAAATCGAATATTTGCACCTTTTCAAATAGACAAAATGGAGCTTCTTAGCATTTAAAAAAGATCTTATTCGAATTTTAAAACTATTTTAAAAAGCTGTGGTTGTGTTTCGTATTGTTATCCGTTTTAAAATCTTATTACAGGTAGTGTTAAACGCCTGTAATGTTTTCCGCTGTTCTGTTTAATTGATCAAAAATGTAATGACTATTTTTTAAAAATAACTTTTGAAATGCGAAATGTTTTCCGCTGTTTCAAAAAAATTTAATAATATTAACTAACTTTCCAGTGTTTCAGTAAAAATGAGTCTAGGTGCACTGCTACTAGGTCAAAAACTAAATCAGAACAAATCAGCATGACTTGAAGAGGTCACAATTTTTTGGACGCACTGTACACAATCACCCTGTGTTACACTCCTCATACATTTAGGCATGATACATCATCCATATTACTGACTGAAGTTAGCATACCTTAGTGTGCTATGCAGTGCTATTTACATTATGGCTACCGCAATGCTCCAAAAATTCTAAATTCATACTTGCAAAAATTACTCATGTAATTGCAAAAGTGCAGAAAAACCATTACACATTCCCTTTCTTGTGAATGGCAATTTTTGAAATAATTTATTTACTCGCATATTTCTAATTTAAGAGCTTTTAGATAGAATTAAAATGTACCTTGAAGGTCCTATTAAACTTACAATGTAGACTTTATACCGTCTGTGTCGAAAAAGTGGAAACTGCCCTACTTTCTAGCTAAATAAATACATACGTCACTTTCCTTCCAATAGCGGTAGCATATAAATGTATTACATTTAATTTGGTTAACCTATTCGAAACTTGGCAACCATGGAAAGAATGCTTTACACAAAAGTGTTTAATTCTATAAATTACCTTTTTCGAAACGGTCAAAACTAGTAAATAACACTTTTTCAAAACGGTCCAATTTAGTAAATAACATTTATTCAAAACGGTCAAAACTAGTAAAATACACTTTTTCAAAACGGTCAAAACTAGTAAAATACACTTTTTAAAAACGGTCAAAACTAGTAAATGACGCTTTTTCAAAACGGTCAAAACTAGTAAATAACACTTTTTAAAAACGGTCAAAACTAGTAAATGACGCTTTTTCAAAACGGTCAAAACTAGTAAATAACACTTTTTCAAAAAGATCAAAACTAGTATATAGCACTTTTTCAAAACGGTCAAAAACTATATTCAAAGCTAAGTATTACGTTTCGAAAAGGTTAAATTCGAAACCCCTCCTCATTTACGGACTTGTTCTGATACACAGTCACATTCAGAATGCAGATACAAATTTAATGACTGCTACTGAGATCCTGAATAATTGAGGATGGTTTAAAAAGTAAGGAATTATGGGTAATTTGTGGAAAGTCCATCCTTTTAGGGATCCATGCATCGGCACGTAGCACGGTGCGGTAGAGTGAATAATGTCCCAGTGCAGTGTATAATTAAGAAGCGTGGAGTATAGTTTCCTGGAGCGAGTGAGTGGTCAGTTGTACGTCCGTACACCTTTGCTTACCCGGGTTTTAGTGAGGGGTTGGTCAACGGGGCAGCTGTTGAGCGTCAGAGCCACAGCCCGCATATTGGAAGCGAAGGGAAATAAGTTCCACTTGAGTATTCAATCGAATTCTATTAACTTTAAGTGGTGAGCTGCTGCTAGGCTGAAGGGTCCGAATTGTTCGGATTCGGAATACGCAATTTAACTCATATCATTAGCATTGGACAGACGGGGAGAGGAGAGTGGACAGGAGAAAGTCTGGCGCTAATGTTCCCATGGCAACGCAGCGGACACAACACTCGACACTTACTATGCTAGGCTATCCTGCACTACTGTTTAGGGGCTTTCACCGAAGCCTAGACTGAGCAAAACTGCCTAATAAGAAACTTAATCAAAGAGTGAAACTGAAGAACCGGGTGTAATTTGCTTAGGTTTATTAATAATTTACAAGATAGTGCAAGTAATTTTGTATTTTTAAAACCAATTGCAAATTAGGGCAACATCAGTAATACCAGAAAAAAACAAAAATTATAATATCTTTCATCACACTGCATTGCGACGGAATTCTTTCAGAATGGACATTTTTATTTCTTACAATTTGGTTTCGTAGACGTCAATGCCTATAGACGGATTTGCCTTATAACTTATAACAACGGTTTGCAAATCTTATACCCATTAGACTTTATAGCATAAATCAGTTAAAATGTGCCCTGAGCTCATTCAAAATTCATTATTAGCGTATTGGAAGTACGCGGGTAAACCAAAAACGAATTAGAATGCATCAGAAACTCATTAGAAATGTAATGGAAACTAATTGGAAAAGCACCAGATGCTTATCAAAAATGCATAAAAACCGATTACAAATGATTTAAAAACACATATGATGGGTCCCTTGTATGAGGTTTATTTAGCTAAATAATTGTAACGATCTTTTAGTAGAGATCATACTGTATTTTGCAGCTTAGTTATCCTGCAAGAGAAGTAATGCAAAAAAGAGCAAGTACCCAGTGACCTTTGCTTCAACGTTTAACAATCACTACTACTAAAACAGTCCTGGAGACTATCTTTTAATTAGGGAGATGCTCCAGCACATTATGAGCGATACGATATAGTATAACATATTGTAACGGAGATTGGGTTGATTAATTTCTACCTTCGTAAGCAGGCTGTGGGTATAAGAGTAATCAAATATCTTAACATATTTAAAATTCTGTTGCAATTACAGCTTGCTACAAATTGTTTAACCAAAAGTTTTTTGTAAACTGATAGCATCTTATAAGCTAAGCTGAATTCTAATAGCAATGGCTTAACAAGTAAACAAGTATTGGTGCAATAGTAAATTGTGCAACTAGCTAAGGAAGCCTAAACAATGAAAGACACGACAGTTATACTGTAACAATCTTCAAAGCTTTCAGTTAAAACACGAGTATGTTTTTTATTTTTTTTATTCGATTACTATTTTTATAGAATTTACTCTATAAAATCTAATTGAAGCATAAAAACACCTATACCATCGATGTAGACTTATAGCTAAGAACTATTTAAGTAGCTCACTTAAATAAACAACTAAAACTAAACCCCAAATTTTCTTCACCTATTGCTATGCAGTCTGGCACTATAGGCGTTACAGCGCATACGTACATGCAAAGAAGGTGCAAGTGTGCCCAACTAAAGGAACAAGTGAATAGAAGAAAATAAAAACAGCACAACTGTTTGGCTTTGCATCGCATAGGGTTTGGTACTTTGATACAAAACAACTTAAATATTTTTAGCGGGTAATCTTGTCTGCTCTGAGGTCGCAAGTTTGAATCATTAATATTTAAATTAACTGTAAAGCAATGTTTTAGATATTTGAACCACCAGTATTTCGCTGCAAGTTAAGTTTGTGAATGGAATTTTTGCAATTGTGCTGTAACAATGTACTTGGACGTTCCATACATTTTTTTGCGCACAGTTTGATAGAGTAACTGCTGATTACAGACGTACACATTTTTTGCGTGTCCGGGTATATTTGTAGCCTTGAAAATATCTACGCGTATCGCAGACATTAATTTATTTAGGAATTTGAATTCCAGCAGCTGATTTATAGCTGATTTGGGCCTCCAAGAAATAAGGCCATAAACTATACTATCATCATTATGTCGTACACGGAGCTCTAAAGATATGTATATACGTATATATACATAGGTATATATTTATAGCACGAAGTAGGCACTACTATATAAATTCCTTGCATGACAAAAAAAATACGTGGTGGCCTTTCCCGAGGCCAAAGTCAGAGGTAAAAATGGAGACGTATCTAAAGTGCGTAGTTGGGCTGGAAGTAGGCTGCACAGCAGACACTTTAGACACTGTTCTGTAACTGTAGGACGTACTTGAATGGGTGAATGAGCCAGAAATAATTTAGAGACACGAGAGGGGAAGTGAGTATAGTGGAGTGGGATGTGCGAGGGTAGTGTCACGGGAATAAAAGGTTTAATTATTAAAACCATCCTTTTTGACATTTGACATTGTCTACGTGTCCAAGTCAAACTTGTCTCAAAGAAAATCAGTGGACCTCTAATCACATTCCCAATAGTACAATCCCACAATGAGTGCCAGACAAAGCGCAGTTACTAATGGCCTTACCTTAACCACTCTTTACTGTAGTATCGTAGGCTACATAGCGTGGGAGGAGAATCATTATGACCGGAAAGTACAGTCCTAAACAATTAACTTACTCTCCTACGTAGTAAAAAAAGGGGTAGGCTCCAGTTCTACTAGTTTTGAAAAAGTATAAAAGCCAGTTTCGCTACTTTTTGAAAAGTGTAAATGACAGATTTTGCTACTTTTTGAAAAGTGTAAATGACAGATTTTGCTACCTTTTTAAAACTGTAAATGACAGATTTCGCTACTTTTTGAAAAGTGTAAATCACAGATTTTGCTACTTTTTGAAAAGTGTAAATACTAGTTTTGCTACTTTTAAAATAGTGTAAATACCAGTTTTACTCCTTTTAAAAAGTAGAAGTACCAGTTTTACTACTCATAAAAAAGTTTAAGTACCATTTTTACTCCTTTTTAAGAAGTGTAAATACTAGTTTTACTACTTTTAAAAAAGTGTAAATACCAGTTTTGCTACTTTTTCTTTTTGAAAAGATGTAACACCTGGGTTACTAATGTTGAAAATTACAAATATTAGTTTTACTACTTTTTAAAAAGTACAGATTTCATAACCGGTATTTCTGTAAAAGGATAAATACCAATTATACTGCTTTTCAAAAGCCCGCAAGTACCAATTATGCTACTTTTAAAAAAGTGCAAATGCCGGTATTACACAATTCAAAAAGATCAAATCCAGTTTTGCATATTTTTTAAAAGTAGAATACATAGCTTTGAAAAGGGCAAATGCCAGCTTTACACATTCCTGAGGAGTAAAAAATACAGTTTTACACATTTTTTAAAACTACAGTTACAAGTTTAGCACTTTTTAAAATCTTATAAGTACAAACTTGGCTGCTTCTCAAAACGTGTAAAAGTTGTAATCAAACTTTGCTAAAACTAATACACAATATTTTGAAATTTAATTGGTGGGCCTTGCAAGAACGCTTTTAAGCTGGAACTGAACCCCCGTAATAATTCACAATGCTTCTCCACCGACGATTTACGAACCTACTGGCAATCATTGCACCGACAACAAAGGTCAATTACAAGCAATTATTTCAAAATCATTTAAAGCCAAAATTCTGAATGGCTCTTGACGTGAGCAATTTTCGTATCAAGTATTTACAGCGCGTCAATTTTTTGAAAATAATTAACAGTTACATACATATTTGGTTATTGTGTATTATATGCGTATACCCCCTTAAACTCAATCGAGATTGTACGTCCATTATCAATTATTACGTAAGCTTTTCGAAAAATGACAAAGTTTTCCCCCATCAGCAAAAAATTACATAAAACAAGGGTTTTTGTACAATCTTCTAAGATTTTGCAAAAGTCTCATTTTGCTTTCAAACCTCAGCCCATCAGTTTCACTTTAATATTACACTCGAAATGACACAAAATATAAATAAATTAAGGAATTCCCTTGACGCTATATGTGGCTATTGTTAACCCAACTTCCACGATTTGAGCCACACTCACAGCCACTAAGCATCAGTCGCTGTCTAATTTCCCTGGAAACTGAAAAAGGAAGAAAGACAGTAGAAAAGGGCTGCCCATAAATGATAAATGTCTAAAAAAAAGTTTGAAATTAAACCATTTAATCGTCTAATAAGATTGCTTTATATGTAACAGCCTAAACAAAAATATTCCGTAATTTATGAAAAGCCCCCTACAGATTGCCAGGGCTCTCTGATTGGATTAAAGCTAAAGCTAAGATGTGCAATTAAAGATTAAAGATGCACTTGTGTGAGTGCTCTACGTGTCCGTCTGTCAATTAAAACCCAAAACAACAGCCACCATCCACCGAGCTACTTCAACCGAGGGAGGGGCTGACCACAAATTACCAAAAATTCTTAACTCAATTTATGAAAAGCCCCTTTGCAAAAGCCGCAATATTTCGTTTCAATGTTACAGGAAGCACAAAATCTAATTTAAAAGTTTTCTCATTAGCTCTTGTTTATTCTAGTCACATTTCCTGGGTAATGAAAATTAAATCCACACTTTATATTAAAATTGAAAAAAGATGGGCCTTCAAATGGAATAGTAAAATTGTGTACAATGTAATGGGGGAATGGTGTAGATACGTCTTTTTGAATTTAGCATGAGATCCTTAATCCAAAAAAACACTAAAAATAATACTTGAGTGCTGGACGTAATGTGGGTCATTGGCATTGAGTGGCGTGTAAGTGGGATCTTAGATTTGACATTTGAAGAAGATAAAATTAATGATCAAATAAATAAAATAATAATAATAAATACAATGTTGAAGGTCACACTCTCAATTACCCGGTTTTGCATCATTTTCTGTCCCTAATTACTCTAATTTGACTGTCTGGCCCCTTTTTTTTTTTTTACACATGTGTGCCCGTCCATCTGGCTCGCATAATATTATCATAATTTAGCTACTAATTACAATAATTGCAAGTCTTACAAAATTTGACCTAATTTTTTAAATTCTGTATTTTTAAAAATAATTTTGATAAAATTGATTCTTCACAGATTTTTTGCCACATGAGAGCAATTCATTGAGAGACCTTTTTAAGCATTACTGGATCGTTGACGTTGT
This sequence comes from Dicyrtoma fusca, assembly GCA_034695205.1. Classification (NCBI taxonomy): domain Eukaryota; kingdom Metazoa; phylum Arthropoda; class Collembola; order Symphypleona; family Dicyrtomidae; genus Dicyrtoma; species Dicyrtoma fusca. The sequence continues at coordinate 8,890 of JAQFZC010004370.1, read as the reverse complement.
GACTTTTTACCCGTTTTTTCTGTGACTGACTGTGTGTGCATACTAATTCGGATTATTCGGGCCAAAAGAAGTTAATGCGGGGAACTAATGGGGAAGCAGCAGTCAACAACAGACACAAGAAAATAATGCAATGAAGTTAATGGAAGCTATGGAACATTAACTCTGTCGCTGGCTCGCTTCCCTGCTTTCCCATCACATTTTAGTGCAGGGGCTATCCAAAAATTAAGTAAAAAAAATTATGAAAAAATTACCCCCCCCCCCCCCACAGAATTATTCCCCTATGTTTGTATAATTATGATGGATGCAGCCCCTCCCCCCCTCCCCTTTTTTACGGGGGGGGGAGGCATTTTTATATTAATTTTGCTTACGTCATTTGTGGGTGGCCCCCGTGATATTTAATTCAATTCCCTCGCCAATGGATTATCATTGACTCGCACGATAAAAGCACTAGAGGCACTTAGTGTGGTATTCCACTGTGTAGTACCTACATTTTTATTAAAGATGTAGGTACATTTATATGCTAAGTCAGTATGTAGATAGAATCTTTTAGCTGTTCAAAATGTAAGGAGCAAAACATGCTATCTACAAGTTCATTTTTGACTTTGGAGTATCTTAAAAACGAAAATTATTGCACGAGTTTTTTGTACAATTCTGGAGAGGCGTTATTGTAGTTTGGAACTAAATGAAGATATCACATTTTGCATTTAGCTGCATTTTATTCATGGGAAAAGAGCATTTTGCAACTATTCAAAAAATATGTAAATGTGATATTTTGCATAGTTTTAAGAAAGTGTACATAATACATTTCACCACTTTTCAAAAAACTGCAATTTGGATATTTTGCACACTTTAAAAACTAGAAAAAACAGGATTTTGCAGCTTTTTAAAAACACGGAAATACACGCTATTTGGCCCGCTTTCGAAAAGGTGTAAATAATATATGTTTTCTTCCTTTTCAAAACGATGCAATTCGTAGATATATTTTGAACACTTTTAAAAGGCGTAAAAATAGCATTTTGCACTTTTTCAAAAACACTGGAATATCGTATTTCGCACAATTTCAAAAACGTGTATTGTTTTGCCTTTTTCTAAACGATGCAATTTGTATATTCTGCACTTCAAAAATATGTAAAAACAGCATTTTGCAGCTTTTCAAAAGCACTGAAATACAATATTTCGCACAAGTTCAAAAACGTGTACATAATATATTTTGCTCCTTTTCAAAAAACTGCAATTTGGATATTTTGCACACTTTAAAAGCTTGCAAAAATAGAATTTTGCAGCTTTTCAAAACCATGTAAATGAGTTATTTTGCACGCTCTCAAAAGCGTGTAAATAATACATTATTTCGCCTCTTTTCAAAAGAGCGCAAATCCAACATTTGTCTCCATCTCAAAACCTCGTTAAAACTGCATTTAACAACTTTCCATAAACGCGTAAATAGGACATTTTGCCCCTTTTAAAGAGATGCAAATAGGACGTTTTGCTCCATTTCAAAAACCTTTTATGAACTACCAAAATAGTATGTACATTTTGGACCGTTCGAGCGTTCTTAAAATATGTAAATACTACATTTTGCTCTTGCTAACATTATGTAAATAAGGAATTCTGCTCTAAATGTGCATAAACGTATTAAAAGTGGAATCTTGAGCGGTCGTTCACTTGCCTGCTAAGCCATCTTAATCTTATAATGGAACTCTAAGAATTTTATTAATTCAAAACCTACGGCCATTCCTAAGCCGGCTCGGCTCGATTACAATCTGCTATCTGCACGGCTAGTAAATATAATCCAAGATTGAAAGATGAATTCAAAAATTGTGTGAAGATCAAATACCGTGCAAATAGGCCTATTACACAGTTTGACTCGATCTGTCGATAAAAAAATTACAAAAATTTGGATGCAATAAGTCTATAGAGCATAGCATAGCTATAGGAACGATTGCATCTCTCTAACTACGCAGATTATTTAATTATTATCCATTTTAATTCCTTTTAATTTCTGTGAATGAGTCAATTAGTCCCTGTGTCAATAGAACAAGTGTTAAGTGCCAACTAAAAGCAATTGCAAAGAAATGTAACTACGCCTTGTAATTGGTTGGCGGGATTATTTTGTGTCCCATGGGAATTATTTGACGGCTAATCAAGCTCCGTTGAGCGTTGACGCCTTCAGTAATTTCTAAAGGAATTGAAGCAACCTTCCAAGTTCATTCAGAAGCGTTTTTTAAAAAACCTAAATAGTCAGTTTTGCCTTTTGAGCCTTTTCAAAAGAGTCTAAAGAGAACCATTTGCATCTTTCAAAATGCTCAAAATGTTTCAAAAAGGAACATTTTAATCTTTTTTGGAATTTTAAGATAATAAAGCGCAATTTTCTTTTTCTTTAGAAATGTATCAAGTATGAAATATTGCACGTTTTTTCAATACTGCTATTAGAACATTTTGCACCTTTTTAAAACGATGCAAATAGGACGTTTTGCATCTTTTAAAAACCAAGAAGATATTTTGGACCTTTTAAAAATAAGGGAAAAGACATTTTGCACTTTTTCAAAATCTAGCAAATATAGGACATTTTGCACCTTTTTGAATTGAAGGAAATCGCACATCTTGCATCTTTTCAAAAGTAAGCAAATAAGACATTTTGCACCTTTAAAAGCTGGAGAAATAGGGCATTTTACAATGTTGCGAAACTAAGAAAGTATAGGACGGTTTGGACCTTTTTGAAACTATAAAAATAAGACATTTGAACCTTTTTAAAACTGACGAAAAAAGAATATGTATTTTGGACCTTTTCGAAACTATACAAATGAGACATTTTGCACCTTTTCAAAACGACGCAAATAGGACGATTTCCGTCTTTTCAGAACTCGCTAAATACTGGCATTTTTAAAAAGGTGAAAACTAGAAAATAATACATCTTTTAAAAACATGTAAAACTACAAATTAAAACTTTCCAAAATGCCGAACACTGGGAACTTCAAAATTTTGACACGATCTAATGTCCAATATATACATAATTATTGCTTCTGTATCGAAAAGATTAAAATAATAATAGTTTCTTTACACATAAAATGGGAGAGTACGTGCAATAATTTAAATAAGTAAATAAATAAATAAATAAATTACACTAAATAAAAGATTACCTTCTTTGCCAGTTCCTCCGTAGTTCTTGTCACAAAAACGAATATTTTAAATTCCTCTCGTGCGGTCACCAAATTCAGAATTCAAAATAAATTTCACTAAAAAAATCAAAAACTGCCGTTTAAATTAACCTTGAAAGCCACAGAACTTGATGCAAAGGCAAACTGCATCTTCTCTTCTTAGTGTTGCTCCACTCACACTCAGGATCGACTGAATGATGATCTCTGACTTTGATGATGATCTCTGAAGCAACTTTTGGTACTTTTTGTAATTACGGGGTTTAAGCTGTCTGTCGTGTCCTAGGCTTGAGGCCTGGCAATGAAATACTGACTCCAATTAAAGAGCACACCTGTCTGCAAGGGAACGAGATGATGAAGAAGATGACGAAGATGAAGAAGATGAGGATCTGCCAAGATGCGAGGGCCAACAAAGAGACGAAGGAGGAACAATCGCACTTTCGCAGGAGGGAGAAAGATGAGCGATCAGCCAGAGATGCGAAAGAGATGCAAAAGAGATGCGGAGATGCAAAAGAGAGAGAGATGTGGAAGGTGAGCATCCTTCGTGTGGATAAAAGCGACTGATCTGCACTTCACATGCAACCAGAACCAGTGCCAGTGCCTACCATGTGTTTCAGAAGCATCGAAGGAATCCCTACAAAGTTACGCAGAAAAAGTGCGTTTGGCCCTTTTTTAAACGGTGTCAAACGGGCTGTATTTGTGCTACAGGAGTTTGCTAGAATAGTGTTTTTGAAAAAGGGGCCACTTTAGTAAAAGCTACTTTTTTTAAAATGGTACTTATGCTCTATTTATGTGTTTTTGAAAAGGTGCAAAATGCTGTACTTATACGTTTTTTGAAAAAGAACAAAATGCTCTACTTACACGTTTTTGAAAAGGTGCAAATGCTCTATTTATGTGTTTTTGAAATGGTGCAAAATGTTCTATTTATGTATTTTTGAAAAGGTGCAAAATGCTCTATCTACATGGTTTTGAAAAGGTGCAAAATGCTCTACTTATGTGTTTTTGAAAAGGTGTGAAATGCTCTATTTATGTGTTTTTGAAAAGGTGCAAAATGTTCTATTTAAGTGTTTTTGAAAAGATGCAAAAGGATCTATTTACATGTTTTTGAAAATTGGAAAATGCTGTATTTACATGTTTTGAGAAGACGCAAATTGCTCTATCTACACGTTTTTGATAAGGAGCAAAATGCTTTATGTACATGTTTTCAAAAAGATCCAAAATGCTCAATGTCCGTGTTTTTGAAGAGGGGCAAAATGCTCCATTTGTATGTTTTGAAATGACGCAATCTACAGTATTTCCTAATACATAGCTACAAAATCAATTTTTATATTTCTAAAAAGCAATTAAATGTTCGTTGTACTTGTTTTTGAAAAGGTGCAAATTCTAAATTTTATTTTTGAAAGCTGTTAGACGTTTTTTTCCTGTTTTTGAATAGTTGCTAAATGTCCTATTTGCATTATTTATAAAAAGGTTAAAAAAACTAGCACACCCTCAACCGTTTAAAAAGTAAAAAGAATGCAAACCTGCTTTAAAAAAAAATATTAACTGCAATTCCTTACATGCAATTCTTTTAATTAGCACATTTTAAAAATTATTGAATCCCTAATTACATTTTGCGAGATTCAAAATGACGCTGCGCTGGTTATAAAAATTGCAAATAAATCGTTAATTTAGGACCGACGTAATATTTTGCACATCTCTGTGCTTTGTATCACAATTATTCTTTGTTTGTGTTTTTGCTTGTTGTTTCCGCATCTCATCTTTTTGACTTGACTATGAAGGCTTGTGTGTGACAGACGCGGTGCTTATTGGTTCTTGCGAAAGGTTACTTGCTTCTTCCGACGGTGTGGATTTTATTTTTGAGTTTCGGATGCGCAGATCAGAATCTGTGTAGAGAATCTGTGATGCGGAAAGAGAGGGAAAAGAAATGCAAGCAACGACAGAGGACGGTTCAAATAAGCAAACAACATGTTTTTTTTTCTCCCTCCTGTCTACGTCACTTCCATTTAGACTCTAAACTGCCTTCACCGTTTACACGAAAATAGGGGCTGCAATGCCCGTCCCGTTAAATAATTTTACTTCGCTTATGGAATTACACGCAAAACCAATAATTAGATGAGACAGTTTGCACCCTTTCCAAAACATGCAATTTGCACGTTTTGCACCTTTTCAAAAACAGAACATGCAAACAGAACAGTTTGCATCTTTTCGAGAACATGCGAATAGCACATTTTCCACAATTTTGAAGACATGCAAATGCCACATTTTGCACATTTTTTAAAACGTGAATACAGCAATTTGCACCATTTTGAAAAGGTGTAAATAGCACATTTTGCACATTTTTTGAAAACATGCAAATAGCACATGTTGCACAATTTCGAAAACATGTAAATGGCACATTTTGCACATTTTTGAAAACGTGAATACAGCAATTTGCACCATTTTGAAAAGGTGTAAATAGAGAATTTTGCACATTTTTTAAAAAATGCTAACAGAATGATTTGTACCTTTCTGAAAACGGAATTAGAGTATTTTGCATATATTTGAAAACATGTAAATAGCACATTTTGCACAATTTTGAAAACATGTAAAGGGCACATTTAGGACATTTTCGAGAACATGTAAATAGCACATTTTGCACATTTTTGAAAACGTGGAAATACAGGAGTTTGCACCATTTTGCAAATGTGTAAGTAGAACAGTTTGCACATTTCGAAAGCGTATAAATAGGAGTTTCAGTAACTTTTTGAAAGCATTGTAAATCAAACATTTTTACATGTTTTTGAAAATATGTAAATAGAACTGTTTGCCTCTTTTTGAAAATATGTAAGTAGAGCAGTTTGTACATTTTTGAAAACATGGGAATACAGCATTTGCACCTTTTCGAAAACATATAAATAGAGCATTCTGCACCTTTTCTTTAACATGTAAATATCCCAGTTTGTACATTTTTGAAAACATGTAAATACAGTTATTGTGTACTATTTTGAAAATGCGTAAGGAGAACAGTTATTTCCATATTTTTGAAAACATATAAATACACTATTTTGCAACGTTCTGAAAGCATGTATGTAAATAGGACATTTTACATATTTTTGAAAACGTGTTAAAATCACATTTTGCATATTTTTAAAAACGTGTTAAAATCATGTTTCGCATAATTTTGTAAACGTGTTAGAAGAACATTTTGCACCTTCTTGTAAACGTAATTACCTAGTACATTGTGCGTATTTTTGAAAATATGTAAATAGAACATTTTGCACCTTTCTGAAAACACGTTAAAATAACCGTTGGTACCTTTCTAAAAACATGTCAATAGATCAGTTTGCACTGTCTTGGAACTCCAAATATGCTATTAACCCTAATATGCCCTTTATTTAAAATATGTTATTAGGACACTTTGCAATTTTTTAAAATGTATAAATAGATCAGGTTGGCCATTACTGAAAACACATTTTGCACCCGTTCAAAAACTGTAAATAGAACATTTTACATTCACTCAAAAAGAATGTACATACGTAATTTAAACAAGCCAAATGTTTCGCGTTATGGAGGTACTTTAATCTTAAAAATACCGATTATTTGTTCCTTTTTTAAAAAAATTAATCGGACCCCCACGCCGGTTAGAATGTTTTGCAACTAAATGGTTACACATTTAGGCGAAGATGAACAGGAAAAGCTCATCTTTCTACGATTCTTTGCATCTTTGCTAATAAAAGCAGAAACGCAATCAGCTGTTCGTATAATTTCCCTCGGTATTGAAACCCCAAGACTGAAGAGATCACTCGTCGCTCCCTTTGTTTGGAACAAGTGCAATATTTTGAGACTTGGGACGTGGCCATGTTTTTTTTTCTTTTTTTTTTTTTGCAAATGTTGTTTTGGCACAATTACCATCTCTACCTTCCCTCATCATCTACTCCTTTGCCTTGTCTTAATTTCATTTTTCAATTTTATTTCCCCGCCCCCAACACACTCACTCCCGCACTAAATACAGCCCATTAAATAACGTCGAACGAACATTAACATGTGCTAATAGGCAATCGTGGGTGTAGAAGCATTCTGTTAAAAGTTTAACATCCTTTTTATGTCGTTTTGACGTAAAACTCAATTTCCGAAGCAAATAAGGTAGTTACATTGCTATTTACACTTTTGTGTAATTTGCAAAAGCTTTTATTTGTACATTTTAATTCCAGTAAAAGTGGTATTAGCACTTTTTAAATAGCTAAAACACTGCTACTTGCACTTTTCAAAAAGGAATGAAAGGGTGTACGCACTTGTCAAATAAAGCTAAGCTGCTGTTTGCGCTTTTCTAAAACGGATAAAACTGATATTTATACTTTTCAGAAAGAGCACAATGCTACTTTTGTACTTTTCAAAAACGAATGAAAGCTATATTTTTACTTTTCAAAAACATCAAAACTACAATTTGTACTTTTCAAAAACGAATGAAGGGGATATTTATACTTTTCAGAACTAACAAAGCTGTCTATCTGAACTTTTCAAAAAAAGAATAAAAGTGATTTTTACGCTTTTCAGAAATAGAAAAACTGCTATTTGTACTTCTCAACAACGAATAAAACTGATATTTACACCTTTCAGAAATAGCCAAACTGCTATCTATACTTTTTTAAACGAATAAAAGTGATATTTACACTTTTTAGATAACGCAACACTGCTATATGAACATTTAAATAAAAGTCATATTTACCCTTTTACGAAATATCAAAATTGACATTTGTACTTTTTATAAGCCAATAAAATTGATTTTTGAGCTTTTCCAAAATAGCAAAGCTGTGAATTTGACTTTTCAGAAATGAATAAAAGTGATATCTACACTTTTTATAAATACCAAAACTGCAATTTGTACTTTTCAAAAACGCATATAAGAGATATTTACACTTTTTAGAAATAGCAGAACTGGTATTTCCACTTTCCAAAAACAAAGAAAAGTGGAGGTTACCCTTTTCCAAAAAGAGCAAAACTCGGTTTTGCACTTCGAATATACAAACACACTGCTAAGACATTGACGGTTTTGTAACCATCGTCCAAATGACACTAAAGGAGCGCTGGACTTGCGACACATTGCTTCTTCACCCACGCAATGTGCTTCGATCGTATCAGTAGAAATGCGTCTTTGAAAACTAATACAATATGCGACTGATCCCAACATTAAATGGCACCACATTACATAGATACTGCAGATTTAATTGCGTTCCATGCAAATTACACGTCCGTCCACCTGTCTAGACAATTTAAATTAAATTGCACATAAACAACTGACACCAAATTAGCGGCCAGATTCCGTCACAGAAGCCAGAATTTTAGCCCTTAAACTATGTATAAAGCAGAAATAAAAATGTAGTAAAGAGTGGCTTGCCAGCAGACCGAATCATCATGTTAGACAGCGAGGCAGACTGAAAAGCTGTATTACTACAAAAGAGACAAAAATTTAAATTATTTTTCTAAAAAAAGGCAAAACAAAAAAAAAATGCGTCACTTCCTAAAAGCTAGTTGCTAACTTGAATTCCATTGCTTTGCACTGCAATGCAGAATAACGCCAAAATCGTTTAGAGCTCCCACTCTCCGTCGAGACCTCACCTTCTATCCGATTTAACACTCCCGATCCCGGGATATGGCGTCCCTCCGTCTACTTCTTCTCGTACGAAGACTCCCTAGTGGGGATGAACAGTATTCTTGGTATCCTGACCTCCGGGTCTACTCGTAACCTCTTCGGATGC
>JAQFZC010004369.1:0-16302 GCA_034695205.1 Dicyrtoma fusca | reverse complement strand
TTTCCAACGGTGTATCATATGTCGCTATAACTTTATTTTCAATTTTTTCCCTTAATTATAGGAGAGTTTTAGAAATTTTAGAAATAACACATCTTGTAATAAATTGTTTTTGATTAGCATTTTTGAAGAAATGTCAGTTCTAGTGAAAGCAATTTTTAAAATGTCAATTTCTACATAAACAATTTTTTGTAAGTCAGTGTATTAATTTCTACAAATCCATCAGCGCAGCGCCAATAATAAAACCTTTTTTACATGTATTTATTGCATAATAACTTTTTTAAATGTCGATTCCAGTGAAATCACTGTTTTAAACTTCACTAACTATTAAAATCGCTTTTTAAAAATGTACTTTTCTGTTTTTGCATATTTGTACTATGTTTTTCCAAACTGAAATTTCCTTAAAAAACTGGTCATTTTCAACGCCATTCTTTTAAAATGTTTGTTTGAAACATTTTTTATATAATAAAAGATCAAAAATTTTAAAATATTACATATTTGCTGATCGACAAACGCAAAGGTGAAAGCAGTTTTAGCGTGCCCCATCGTAGGACTAATTGGGAAAAGGCGTTAAATATTTTCCCGATCATCTTTAAACAACATTTTTAGTGAAATTGAAAAGAAAGAGTGTTATTTTAAAAAAAAAAGAAACAAAATAAGGAAAAGAAAATTCCGGATGTTGAAAGTGGGAAAGAGGATTAAGAAAGTGTGCCATTGGAAGGAAATGGACCAAAACATGAACATTGGAATCCATGTAGGCTCCACGTTCTCTGGATAAAATGGGGGCTCAAGTTAATCACTATGTACGACTGGGATTACCATTAGAAGGACGATCCCTTTCATTTAATTTGATTTTTATTTTATGCATATGCATGAGATTAGAGACAGAGTCTCATTCCCGTCTACTCTCCTGGAATAATGAAGATATTCAGAGAGACACACGACACGAGGGTCCCCATTGCATTCGAACTGGAATTCGAATTCGAATTTTGGATTTAGATTCTCACTCCGCATCCGCATCTCAATTCTTTTTTTCTTTCTCCAGAACACACACACACAGACACATACACGCTCACGCAACGTCTGTGTCCCATTCAGAGACGGAAATCTCTCACGTAATCCTTATTTAAATTCCTCATTTTTATTCCCCCCATGCACACTGCTTTGACTTTCCATTACCATTGAATTCAGTACAGTTTCTTTCAATATGTATTTGATGAGCTACATTGATATTTTAGAGCCTCAGAAACAAAAGGACGTATGTTTAATAGGATAGTATGTTACGTTGTGTTATTTACGAAAAGTTGATTTTATGTTTTAAATGACCGAAATGTTCTATTTACGTGTTTAAGGAAATGAACAAATACTTTCTCTTTAAATGGTTTTGAAACCGTGAAAAGCGCACTATTTACATGTTTTTAAAAAGGTGATATTAAACTTTACGTACTGCTTTGCTTATGAATTAGTTGTTAGCTAGACGCCAATTGACTCAAATTTGAAAACCGCTTTGGCATTCGTGGTAACAGTTTGTCAATCGTAGAGTATGTAGCACTATTATGCGTATAATTAGACATAACTAGGAGAATGCAAAAAGCTCTATTTACGTGTTTTCGAAAAGATGCACAATGTCCTATTTACACACATGTTTTTGAAAAGATGCAAAGTGTCCTATTTACGTGTTTTTAAAAAGGTGCAAAATGTACTATTTACGTGATTTGAAAAGGTGCAAAATGTCATACTTACGTGTTTTGGAAACGGTGCAAAATGAACTATTTACATGTTTTCGAAAAGGTCCTATTTATATGTTTTTAAAACGGTGCAAAATGCCGTTTTACATGTTTTGAAAAGGTGCAAAATGTCCTATTTACGTGTTTTTGAAAAGGTGCAAATTTTGGCTTGTTCTTTCCTTTCCTTTTGATTTTTATAGCAATATTGATTATTGATCAAAACTCTTTTGTTTTTTACCATCAACCCTTTTAAGCCAAGCTTCATTGCAACCTCATATAGCTGTATGTACATTATTGCTATAGTGCCTGTGGTGAAAGTTGAACACCCTGTAGAAAGCTTTCCTGGCCATCGCTATAAGCCCGTTTCGGTCCAGAGTACCCGGGTAACAGAGATATAGAAGGAGAGAGATTCATTTACAACCACGGAACACCAGGGAATTAAATAGAAACAAGTTGTGGTGCGAATCACTGGAAAATTGCCAATGGGATAGGCACAACCGATGCGAGTGAGTGTGAGTGTTATTTTCATTTTCATCCTCAAATTAGCACACGCAATCCGCTTCTGACTGTCACAGTTTGAAAAGAGAGGGAAAGTGGGAAAGAGAAAGCCTACACGTTCCAGGGGCCTTTCAGTTGTTACATTTTCTACACAAAAATTGTTCAAAAAACCGTTTTTAAGAAAACTACTTTTTATAAAACGTTGCTTTGTGTTACCATTTATGGGTTATTGACCTTTTCGAAACAGCATGTCTGGTTTTTTAACCTTTTAGAAAATGATGATTTATTGTTTTTGACCTTTTTGAAAGTGTTAATTTTTAGTTTTACACCTTTTCGAAAATAAAGATTTATTGTTTTTGACCTTTTTGAAAGTGTTAATTTTTAGTTTTACACCTTTTCGAAAATAAAGATTTATTGTTTTTGACTTTTTTGAAAGTGTTAGTTTCTAGTTTTACACCTTTTTGAAAATAAAGATTTATAGTTTTTGATCTTTCTGAAAGTGTTAATTTCTAGTTTTGCACCTTTTTGAAAGTTAATTTCAAGCTTCACAGTGTTTTCAAAGGGTTAATTTCAAGTTTTTCACCTTTTTGAGAGTATTAATTCATAGTCTTGATCTGTTTGTAAATGTTGCAAATGTGTTTTGCGTTTTCTGAAAATGTTTATTTGTAGTAAGAGCACTAAGCAAATTCATGCTTCACTATGAATTTTCAAAATGTACATTACTGTACACCCACTATTTACTAAACCACGTTCCCATGAGAGCTTTTTTTAAAAAAATTTCTTAACGTAGAAAATCCTTTTTACAATAAACCTTTAATTTTTTTAAAACATATTTTCAAAAAACCACAATGCAATGAATTACAGCAGACAATTTCAAAAGCTGAGGTTAAGCACTATTCGGAAATGCATAGTGTAGGTGTGGGTGTTCATAGCTGTGAAACCCACTGTCAAAATAATTCCTGAGCAGATAATTTCGTATTCATTAAAGCTGTCTTAAGAAACTGGAAATTATTTGTTTTGCTATGAAAATTAAAATTCATTGAAAAGGGAAATAAGACGGACAAGTCTATAAAAACAAAGCCGGACTTAGATTTTCACATCTTCCAGACAGTCGAGAGAGAGAGAGAGAGAGGACCAGCTCACCAACCAGCACAGTGTAGAACACTTACATTTGTATAAGAGTAAACAGAGAAAGAGACGAAAACGGGAAATTGTGAAGAAACACAGGACTTTCACCTCCAAAGAAAACACACTGCCTTGTCTTGGAGTGAGCAGCTGATTCTAAGGAAAGTTTTCTCACAATTACCATTCCCACTATAAAATGCCGTATGGAATGTAGGACAGTAGAAGTTTATATTTCCAGGAATTATTTTTGACAAACCAAAACCATAACTATAGAAAATGGAAGGAAAACTAAAATTAAACCCAAATCCAAAAACCAACCACCGTTTAAAATTTATAATGCAATGTTCTTAACGTTTGGGAAAGTGTGTAGCAAGTATAGTGACTCGATTCTAGGGCGACCGACTAACTGAATCTAACTACTTAACTCAGTTTTCTTGAAATACTTTACTATTGCATTAGTTTCTTGACGGTTTTTTGCACGAGTAGTAACTTTTGAACCACCGAATGTTTTACCATTTTACTAAATTCAATGCACTTTTAAGGTAAGCTTCCCAGAATTTAAGTCAAATTGTGTCGGCAACGTTACCTTTTAAACCGGATTTTCAGTAAAAACGTCTTCTTCAAATGAGTTCTTTTTTTAATCTATTAGGAACGGAAAAACCATGAGTGCTTTTAGTTGAAAAAACATTTTCAAAAAAAGCAAAACACATTATCAAAAACAGAAAAGAATATTTTTAAAAAAAGCAAAAAACTTTTTCAGAAAAAGGAAAACATATTTTCAAAGAAGCAAAAAAGCAATTTCAACATTTTCAAGAAGATCAGAACTACAAATTGACACTTTTAAATGAGTCAAAACTAGAATTCAACTTTTTCAGAAAGATTAAAACTAGAAATTTACACTTTCAAAGAGGTGCAAAACTAGGAACTAACACTTTCAAAGAGGTAAAAACTAGAAATTAACACTTTCAAAAATGTGTGAAACTAGAAATCTGTCCTTTTCAAAAAGGTGTAAAACTAGAAATCTGTCCTTTTGAAAAAGGTGTAAAATTTGAAATCTGTCCTTTTCAAAAAGGTGTAAAACTAGAAATCTGTCCTTTTGAAAAAGGTGTAAAATTTGAAATCTGTCCTTTTCAAAAAGGTGCAAAAACTAGATATATTGCTATTTCGAAAAGAGTAAAAAAAAGTGTAAAGCATCGATTCAAAACAAAAACGGGGCACTCAGTTTTCACTTTCCACACTTCGTATGTAGATTTACGGTAAAACTGTAGTTTTGATATCACTTTCTCCTTTCGCGTGGTGTTCAAAGTACCTACTGTTGTACAAGCAAGCATTTGGGATAAATTCTTTGTGAAAGTTTTGACAGTCTGTCAAATGCAAGGGAGTGAATTTTATGATTGTGAAGATGAATTGAGCCCCAGGCAGAGATGGAGCCAGGAAAACTTTCCCCTTCATTTTAATAGCATAATCAAAACATATCTTTTTGTTTCTGCTCTCTCTGGTTCGGTCTGAGCATCCTCCATATGCCGGTAACACTAAAACTGTGTGTCTTTCTAGTAAGGAAAAAACATGTAGGAGTCCCGATAAAATATGTACATACATAAAAAGGCAACCCGAGTGAAGATAACATTTTCATGAAAACAAAAAGGGCGCCTCCTTCATTTCTTCCACAAATCCACAGAGAAGATGAAAGGAATAAAGTTGAGAAAGAAATAGTTTCTTCCTTTCCGGGCGACTCAAGAGACTCACTGGCGGTGCGGAGCCGACGACTGCTTTCTCCGTGTCTGGCGGGATTGTTCATAAATGGCATCTGAGCTTCCTTTTAGCCTTTTAGAAGCGGTAGTTTGTATTGTTTAAAAAAAATTCAAAATGCAAGTTTTGATTCTTTTAAAAATGCTGATTTAACATTTTTAAAATGTTAGTTACTAGTTTTGACCTTTTTGAAAGTGTTAGCTACTAGCTTTTGAAACGTTTTGAAAATGTTGATTTCTATCTAGGTACGGCTTTTTTAAAAGTGTAAGTTAATAGTTTTGCATCTTTTTAAAAGTGTTAATTATTAGTTTTCACTTTTTTGAGTGTTACTTTCTTGTTTCACACGTTTTTGTAAATGATATTTCGGAGATTTGACCTTTTTGAAAGTATTAGTTAGTAGCTTTTGCATCCTATAAAAATGTTGATTTCTAGGTTTTTCTATTTTGAAAGTGTTAGTTATTAGTTTTGCAACTTTTTAAAAGTGTGAATTTCTCGTTTTCACTTTTTTGAAAGTGTTTTTTTCTAGTTTTTACACGTTTTTGTAAATTATATTTCAGAGATTTGACCTTTTTGAAAGTATTAGTTAGTAGCTTTTGCATCCTTTTAAAAATGTTGATTTCTAGGTTCGGCCTTTTTGAACGTGTTAGTTATTAGTTTTGCATCTTTTTAAAAATGCTAAATTATAGTTTTCACTTATTTGAAAGTGTTACTTTCTAGTTTTACATGTTTTTCTAAATGATATTTCGGTGATTTGACCTATTTGAAAGTATAAGTTACTATAGCTTTTGCATCTTGTTGTAAATGTTGATTTCTAGGTTCGGCCTGTTTGAAAGTGTTAGTTATCAGTTTTGCATCGTTTTAAAAGTGCAAAGTTCTAGTTTTGCACTTTTTTGCAAATGATATTTTGTAGATTTGACCTTTTTAAAAGCTTTAGTTACTAGTTTCGCACCTTTTTTAAAATGCGAATTGTTAGTTTTGACCTTTTTAAAAATTCTATTTTTTACATACATAGTTTTGTCCTTTTTGAAAGTGTTAGTTAATAGATTTACACGTTTTTGAAATTGCTAATTTCTAGTTTTGAGTATTTTTAAAGTGTTAATTACTAGTTTTAAATAATTCTGAAAATGTTTAGTTCTTGTTCTGACCTTTCCAAAAAAGTCAATTTGTGGTGTTGATCCTTTCGGAAATTCTGAATTCTAATTACTAGTTTTTACATTTTTGAAGGGTCACGTAATAGTTTTCAATGCTTTAAAAAATGTTAAATTTTTAATCTATTATTCTATTGTAGACCTGTTTGAAAAAGTTAATTTGTACAATAAGCACTTTTGTAAAACATTTCTTTCATAGTTTCACAGCCCCGAACCCCGAACGGGTAGGGTTACACTAGTGTTAAAAATGAAACTTTCGCCTCAGCCCCAGGAAAGGGGGGTGCACAAAAAGTCTGAAAAAAACATAAAGCAAACTTCGCTTATGGACAGCCCCTTATTGTACCGACCTAAGTGAGTTTTGGGACGCCTTTTTACCATGTTCTGCGTATGTGTTTATGAGTGGTTTACTGTGGCTGGGCTCAGGAGAGTTGTTCATCATTTTAAATCTGGATTTCCAATCCTCTGACCTTTCACCTCAGGTGCCCCCATAATTTCTTCACCCAACTTTCCATTCCATGCAGGAAGCTTTATTCACAAATATCCCTACAGTCGTACTGGAAAGGCTTACATCTACCAGAAAAACAAATAAAGTTACAAAATCCCACTCAGTCTTTGCCTACTGACGTAGATAGGTAAATAAATGTACACATTTTATTGTGTAAATGTATATATCTACTTATTTACCGTAAATGATCTAATAGTACGCCCACGCATTATTCCATTCAGCTCATTGGGCCCCCGCGTACAATTAGAGACCCGCGCGTTAATAGAGACCCGCGTATTATTCAAACTAACCGTTTTACTACTTTGAATATAGTTGGAATAAACAGGCTAAAATAAGAATGTTGACACTTTTAAGCGACTTAAAAGTATGTGTCATTTAATTCAATCTATTCAGTGGCTAAAAAGTTAGGTTGACACTAATTTCTGTACACTTAAACACTGAAAATACTTCCGGTGACCCGCGTACAGTTAGAGACCCGCGTATTATTGGAGACCCGCGCATTATTCCATTCAGGCACTCGGACGCCCGCGTACAATTAGAGACCCGCGTATTAATGGAGACCCGCGTAGTAATAGATCATTTACGGTACCTGGGTACAGACTATAGAGGGCCGTAGCAAATAAGCTGATGTATAAAAATGCTATGTACTGTTAAAAGTTACATTGTTTTGTTTTATATAATATTTTGTACTATCCTCTTGTAGTAAAGCAGATAGCAGACGCTTCAATTTGGATTTGTGAATTTTACAAAAAATAAAAACCACACAAAACTCTAGTGCATGTTGCCCCAGTGCGCAATGTACTTTCAAAGAGTGCTAATAGCCAGTTTTCTGGCTTTTCAAAAAGTGTTATTATACTATGTACTACTCTTTGTTTTTCCGAGTAGTAAACTAATAACTCTAACACGTTCAAATAGGGCTAAACCAGAAACTAACATTTTCAACAAAACGAAAATCCAGTAATTACAATTTTCGAAAAGTGTCCAAACTAATAATGAACGTTTTCAAATAAGTCAAATCTAGTGATTATTAACATTTAAAAAAAGTTTCCAACCTAATACATAGCAATTACAAAAAAAACAAAATCTAGTGATTAACATGTTCAAAACAAGCAAAGTAGCAATCGACATTTTCAAAAAAGTCAAACATACTGATTATTAACTTTTTCGAATTGTCCAAACTAATAAATGACGTTTTCAAAAGACTTAAAACTAGTACTTAACATTTTCAAAAAAAGCAAAATTAGAAACTAACATTTTAAAAAAGATTTCAAGCAAGGTTTTACTTTTTTGATAAAGATTAATGAGATTAAATGATATATCTTAAAAAATAAAATCTTACAAACTGAAGGGGTGAATTTTTGATGTAGTAGAAAATTATCTAATCTAGAAAGAAATCAGAACCAAACTTTATTTTTTCTACAATTAGATTTATCCCAACGCAACGACAAAATGTAGCTTACAGTAATAGAAGTAATTGCCTACAAATAGTCGCTAAAGGTGCAATATGCACATATTTAAATTGATTGTATGTGTTTCATCGACTAAAATGCTTGGGGCTGAAAGCGTGGCTTCCGCCTTCTAAAAGTGAGACTGAGCTACGGATGATGGTTTTACACCCTTTTTAAAAGGCAGGGCTCTCGAATATACTAGATTGAATACAAGGGCAAATGCTGATTGAATATGAACGGGAAAGAGAAAAGTAGACACATTTCCTTAATTCACTTAAAGGTAATTATTAACCCTCGCAGGCAGTGTGCGATTAAGGGAAGGTTGGATGGAAGGGTTGCCACCCCTGCCATGTAAGAAGCTTCCACACTTCGTCAGAATAGTGAAACTAGAAAAGATACATATTATACATATAGTTGAACCTTTTCGAAACGGTAATGCATCAAGTTTAACATCTTTTTGAAAAGGTTAATTTCTAATTTTGACCTTCTTGAAAATGTTACATATAAGTTTCAAATGCATCTTGAAAGTGGTAGTTTCTAGTTTTGGGCCTCCTAAACGTGTTTTTTTCTAGTTACGACATGTTTGAAAGGGTTAATTTCTAGTTTTCGCCTTTTTGAAACTGCTATATACAAGTTTTAAATGCTTCTTGAAAGTGGTACTTTTCTTGTTTTGACCTTTTTGAAAGCGTTAATTTCTAGTTTTGAAACTTTTTAAAATTGTGAATTTTAACTTTTTATATTTTTGACCATGTCAAATTATTGTTTTATCCTTTTTGAAAATGCGACTTTGTTAAATTATAATGTTGACATTTTTGAAAGTATTTGTCACTTGTTTTGAATGTTTTTGGAAATGGTAATTTGCAGTTTTGATCATTTTAAAAAAGTGACTTTGCAGAAATAAGCGATTGTGAATCATTCTTTTATTGGTGATTTCCCAGTTTCAAATAAAAGTAAAACGTCACATCTGCAATTCTACATCTAAACGCATGGGCAACGCATGGCACGCTTGTACGTTTTTAGTGTCAAACTCTAACGCCACTTGATTTTAAAATGAATAGATTTTAAGCGTGTAAATCAAGATTATGCCCTTCAATAATACTGGCTACCAGATTACCCTTAAAAAAACTGCAGTTAATCGACCTGTTAATTAACAAGTGATTAATGACAGTCCTAACGTCCTAATTAGCAGAAACCAAATTCCCACACTGAAACTGATCCTACAATCACAAATCAACTGATGCATGATGCTAAGGATCTGCTTAATTAATTTAATTAACTCCTCCGGCAATTGGTGAGACCACTTCAAATTACATACAAGAGCATCTACAACCACGAGTGTATTGCATCATCCTTTCAGTTTAATTACGGCAATACGACACAACACTTAAAAGATAAAGGATCGCCATCACTAATCACTACACACTTCGCCTACAGATATGCATGGCGAAATGGAAAACACAGGGAAGAGCTTGTTTCTTGCTTAGAAAATCAAAACCAAAACTAAAACCTGGAAATCAACGTTGAATCAAGAAGTAGAAAGTTGAGACAAATCCATTTGTAATTTGAATTTAAATTAATGCTGTAACGCTGTACGCTGTCTTTTGAAATAAAAAATAATTTACGTACCTACTTTGTTTTCTTAAAAATTGCGTATTTTGAAGAAGTAACACAAGTTATGCGAAATGCTGAAGCCCAAGTTACTTTAAAATTAAATAAAATAGCGTGGAAAGAAACGACCCTACCTATGTATTTGTATTGTTAGAAAAGGATGCATTGCTTCACATTTCATTTTTCATGGGTACGCTACACTGCTGGTGGCAAGATGCAAAGTGTCATATTTTCTCGTTTTCACTATATAAATAGAAAAATGATGATGATGCTATTTGCACTTATTTAAAAGATGCAAAATATTCTGATTAAATGGTTTTGGAATATGAATGGTTTCAAATGTTATATTTACATGATTATTAAAAGATGGAAAATGTTTGATTTATACGCCATGCAAAATAAATCGTAATAATATTTGGCAACTAATGGAAAGTTGAACTATTGAAACTGGTATTAAGTATACAGAATTCTACTGCACGGTTCCTATAAGACAGTAAAATATTTCATTTATATTTTTGAAAGGTGCAAATTGTCGTCTTTAATTAAATGTTTTTGAAAAGGTGCAAACTGTCCTATTTAGGTGTTTTTGAACAGGTGCAAAATGTATTATTTACATGTTTTTGAAAAGGTGCAAAGTGTCTTAATTCTGATCTTGTAAACAGGTACGGACTATCCTGACCCTGAAGAGTTTGGATAGAAAATGAAAACACTGATATTTAAAATCCAAAATGTTTTTACACTGAAAATTCATCAAAAATCGCGAGTGTAGCAGCAAACCAAAACCAACCTTTTCCAAATCCAAAGCGATTTAATGTGAATTAAGTCAAAAAGCAGTTACATTCACGCTATGTAAGTATAAGTAGATGATGAACAAACAAGTAGAATAATTTCCAAATGATTTTTATGAATAAGTGTGTTGTGTGTAGCAGCATCCCACACGCTTGGCTGTAAGTTTATGTCAGAAATGACGCCGTAGCTTCCTTCATTGAAATGAAAATTTTTCCTGACGTTCATACACAGAGTTGATGTTCTTTAGTCTTTTATTAGACTTGAAAATTTCATTTCATTTCATTAGATTCCATTGGCTGGTAATTTGAGGGACGACGGGGTGTCTGGCCGAATCCGATTCAATTTTAATTTAGCCTTCCAACCTCCACATCCGCTTCCCTTCCTTCCATCAACCAGCAAGTAGTTTCCCCCCTCAACGTCTTCATCAAATCTCCTACGAGTTTTCTGTCTTTCGTCTTTAATTTGGTTTTACAGACGTTTTCTTTGATTTTATGCTAAATATTTGAAAAGTAGAAGGAAAACTGGGAAGAACTGAAAATTAATCGTAGGAAGAAGAAAAAGAATCAAAAATTGAAGGCGGAAGATCACATTAGACCTCAGACGAGCTACTTACGTATGCCTTACCACAAGGGGCTTGTCGAATATGACGTCATTACATCATACAATTAAGAAGCATTTTAATAAATATTTGTCAATGGTTTAAGTATTCTGTACATTTGGCAAATCACAATAATTACACGGTTTCAAAAAAACGGAAGGAAAACGCCAAGTAATTTCACGTTTTAAAAAGCAAATAAACATTACAATGCCTACACATTTCTGAAAAGTCAACATTTTATAATAACAGGTTTTCAAAACTAATGGAAACCATATAAATATAGATACTCACTTCTGGAGAGGCAAATCGTCATAACTACACGTTTTCAAAAAAGTAAAAAATTAGAAATACTCTCTTCAAAAAAGTAAAACTCACAATTGCACGTTTATGAAAACGTTAAAGCTAATACCATTACTAACACGTTTAAACATACGCAAATTAACATACATATATTAAAATAGACATTTTCAAAAAGGCAAAACAACATACATAAATACACATTTTCAAAAAGACAAAACCACATAAATACACATTTTCAAAAAGACAAAACCACATAAATACACATTTTCAAAAAGACAAAACAACATATGTAAGTACACGTTTAATCAATTACACGTTTTCAGAAAAGGCAAAACGTTCTGCCTACGCATTTCAAAACTGACAGAAGTTCAACTTGCACGTTTTAAAAACAGGCAAAACGTGATTTCTCATCAAACCAAAAAACATGCTAGAAACGTTTTTAAAACACACTAAAGATTGCCAGAGCGCTGTGTAAGATAATACTAAAAAAGATCATAAAAAGGGTAAAACGAAGTATTTAAATAAATAGTTTAAAGGCGTCACAACTGCACAGCTCCCAGAATGCCACGCTCCACATCATTAGCATAAAGGTAGCTACACACCAGGAGATTTTTGTCCCGACGCTTTAGCAATGATCTTATTACCGAGGGCGTCCTCATTGGATTTTCCTCATAAATGCCATAAAAATAGAATGATAAATTCTTACAAATCAAAAAATGTGACAAATGTCTGTAAAATCCCAAGTAAATCAAATGATCAATGATTGAAGGAGTGTAATTACATATTCAACTGGAACTCCCGCCGTCATCTCGCCCACCTTTTGGCCTTTGCCTTTCAGAGTTAGAAAAAAAATTGAGTTAACCCTCAAATATTTCTACACAAGGTCCTCACACACTTGACGTACGCGTGCCATCTGATAATTTTGAATTTAAAGCCCACACTTGAAAACTTAACAAGCTCCCTGCTGAGCTTTGGAAATGGAAAATATTCCCTTCTTCCCACTTACAATTAGCTCAGAGAGAGAAAGAGAGAGGCGTCCCACATGCTGTCAGGTTGCAGAATGAAATAAATTCGAGATTGTAATTACAAATTGTCATAGTTCATCTCAGAGCTAATAAAATCCTACGTCTATCAAAGTCACAATCACAATCCTAATCATTAGCATAAATTGGCAATTCAAGATTCAAGATTAAATACCAGGTAGAGCTCTGCTCGGTGTTCGAAATTTCTTTAATAATTGACAACTTAACGATTTTGATTATAAATTTTGATTTTTGTTTTACTTTTAATTTTTAAACAGCCAATCGTTAATTAAGTCCCAAAATGAGTAATACTTGTTGAAATATCTTTTAAAAGCAAACTATAAATACATAATGTTGAATAATCTCGTTCAATTTTAAGTGAGCTTGAAACTATAAAAGGGATGTTTTTCCTTCAGTAGTTTAGTTTCAAAATACCCGCTTAGATTTGGATGCTTTTGCAAAACATATAAATAAAATCATTCATGTTCCACATAAACATGGTAGTTTAATTGTACTTAATACATTTTCAAAAACGTGTAAAATAGGACATTTTGCCCATTTCGAAAACAAATAATTAGAAATTTCCACCTTTTCCTGAAAATGAAAATAGGACATATTGCAGCTTTTCAAAATCATGTATGTAAACTATTTTGTTTTTTCAAAACATGCACATACGACATTTCAAAAGTGTTTTAAAACCATGTAGGTATATACTTACATATCTCTGGCATATTTATTTTTATTTTTGTTAGCTACACCAAAAGTTCAACATTGCCTTAGTGTATTTTCAAATGGCGTTTAAATAATACAGAAAAAGTATTTACATTTTTTTATTTTGTATTTTTTTTGGATGGTAAATAGTAAATCCAGATGTTTTCGAAAACATGTAAACTGGACATTTGGTCCCTTCCAACACACATTATTAAGACGTTTGCACCTTTTTGAAAGCATATGCAAATTGAAAATCTAGCATTTTTTTCAAAACCACATTTTCACCATTTACAAAACATACAAAAATTAGCTTCTGCACCATTTAAAAAACCGTTAAACGGAAAAATTTGCGTTTTTGTAGAAACAAGTAAATTGGACAGTTTGAATCTTGCAGAGAAAAAGATTTGAAAGCCAAAATGTATACCAACCTTCCAAAATACTAAATATGCGCATCTAATACCATGTTTTGGTATTTTTTAAAAAATGCAGTGCAGAATATGTGACGGCTTGTTTTAATTAATTTTAAAGCCGTTCTAAATAATTTTGTCACTTGTGTGTTACAACTTAGATTACAGCTGGGGAGGAATTACTAAATGATGTACAAAACAGTATCAGCAATAAATTCCATATTCTTTCCTAAATGCATTTTGCATAGTAACGCGTTTTAATTCCGCAAAAATGAGAAATTTCTCATAGTAACTTGTTTCTTGTTTCTGACTCACGTAAATAGTTGTATTCGTATCCTAAATCTAGATTAGTTTATGTGATGGATTGGAATTTAACCCCTTGAGTCTTTCCTCCCTCACACATGAGCCTGACAGTGACAAAGCAAGAGAAAATTATTCCCCATTTTTTGTTTTCTAATCAATTTCTCGGATTGGAAGGAAAGATGCGATGGACACCGACAGGGGAAAGTCGGGAAAGTTGATCTAAAAAGGAAATAATTAGATAAACTACAACTACATCTGTTTGCATCATTTGACTCTTTTGCTTTACAGATCTTGTGCATTTATTTTATTATTTTGTGTACGTACACAGAATACACTACAGCCTACAGTCAAAGGGGTTCAAAAGGGATTTACTTGTATTCTTGTTTTGATTTATTTTCCCTTTTGCTATAGCTGCCGCGGGAGAAACACGTGTCATCCCGTGATTTTGATCTTGATTAACCAAAGATGTGTGTAACACGTGTAAGGGAGATTGAGTGGGGATGAAGACACGACCATCCAATCCTGTCTTTGTCTCTCTTGTTTCCGGCTAATACAATACATCATTTTCAACTTGGATCCCAAGTCAGAGGGATTGAGCCGGATTATGATCACCTGGATTTACCGGTACCGGTAACGGTTCCACCAGTTTTCGGTTTTCGGTTTTCGGTAGCGATGGTGGATCTTTGCCTCGACTGTTCTCTTTCTAATCCTGTGTTTGAACTAATAATGTTGGGAATAAAAATTACGAGTAGATGTGACAGTAACAGTAACAGCATACCTAGTCAGTTTACAATTAATTTAATGCCATATTTACACATTTTAACCTATTAGGAACTGCGGAACCATGGAAAGAAATAAAAGTGTTTAATTCTATAAATTAACTTTTTCAAAAAGGTCAAAACTAGTAAAGAACACTTTTTCGAAAAGGTCAAAACTAGTAAATAACATTTTTTCCAAACGGTCAAAACTAGTAAATGGCATTTTTTCGAAAAGGTCAAAACTAGTAAATGACACATTTTCAAAAAGGTCAAAACTAGTAAATGACACTTTTTCGAAAAGGTCAAAACTAGTAAATGACACTTTTTCGAAAAGGTCAAAACTAGTAAATAACACTTTTTCAAAAAGGTCAAAACTAGTAAATAGCATTTTTTCCAAACAGCCAACACTAGTAAATAACACTTTCAAAAGGTGAAAATCTAGAAATTACCATTTTCTAAAACATTCAAAACTAAGTACACTGCCGTTGCGAAAAGGGTACAGATGGCGGGAAATAGTTCTGATGAGTAGAATTGATAGAGATAGAAGAAAATATAAATAAAATAGAGATCAGTAGAAGTGTAAGGATGATGGCGACGGTGTGTCGGTAATGCAGCAGCCTGACTAGTAAGCCGGTGTGGCCTGAGGCAGTTCCTTCCGTTGGTCTTCCGATTCGATTTGAAATAACAGAGAGAACTCGGAATTTGGGAAAACCGATGCGGTAAGTAATTTACTTGAGGAGATTAATATGGGGATGGAGTATACCTATAGAGACGTGAAGGATACGTACTATGGGTATAGGTACAAGAATATTATAGTGTGGGTGAAGAAGCATTATAGCGTAAGTCCAGACGCCGCCGACGTAGGCCTCAACAATGAACTTTTTTACATTTGCTTTTACAAAGTGAGAATACAACTTGTACATATTTTTTCAAAAGTTTAAATACTGTTTTTGCTACTTCTAAAGAGTGTAAATACCAGTTTTACTATTTTTGAGAGTGCAAATAACAGTTTTATTTTTTTGAAAAAGTACTATTGCCTGTTTTGTTACTTTTAAAATAGTAAAAATGCCTGTTTCACTACTTTTGAAAAAGTGCAAATTCAAGTTTTAATCTTTTGAAAAAGTGCAAACACCAATTTTACTCCCTTTGAAAAGTATTTCGTACCAATTTACTACTTTTAAGAAAGTGTAAATGCCTGTTTTACTACTTTTCAAAAAGTGCAAATTCCAGTTTTGCTACTTTCGAAAAAGAAAAGGGGATAAAATTCAAATACTACTTTTGAAAAAGTGCAAACACCAATTTCACTATACTTGTGAAAAAGCACAAATTCAAGTTTAATCTTTTAAAAAGGTGCAATTCGCAAAAATATCTGTTTTGCGACTTTTTAAAAGGTGTTAGTACAACTTTAAAAGTCTGTTAAGAAAGTCTTGACGCCACTTTTATGTACACATGCTCGAAAGTGTGAATACTACATTTGCTGTTTTTGGAACGTGGCAGTACCACTTTTACACACATTTGTTTTTAAAAAGGGTCATATCGTCGGTGAAGGTGCATTGTGGCGTAAGTCCAATGCTGGCTTAAAAGCATTGTGACGTATGTCCAGCCGTCT
>JAQFZC010004368.1:0-16302 GCA_034695205.1 Dicyrtoma fusca | reverse complement strand
AGTTCCTATGAAAAAACAATTTATTCAGCTTTGTCTGATTTGACACCGGAGGAAATTCATGCGTTTGAATCACCTCATTTTGATGTAAATAATTTACCACTGCGTGCGCCAGCTAAAAAATTTTGTTTTTGACTTTTTGGCAAGGAGTGCCAAAAAGTTTGGGAAATGGAGCGCATCTACAAAAAAATATTATTGTTGTTGTTAGTCTTTATTGAAGATATTAATAATTACCTAAATATAGAGAAACGTATGTAAAATAAAGGATACTTGCTATTATTGTTAGTGACGGTATATGCTATATTACAGTTGCATTGGAGTGTATAAAATGCATACCTATGTGGTCTATAAATTAGTTTGAAACTTACTGTTGTTGATTTTATGTACATATCTTGTGTTTTAGTTCTTTACAAGCTATGTTTCAGTGATTTTTCTGGTTTGTAAATAAAGCATTTTATTCTTGAACTGAAGTAATAAACTAATAATACAGATTTATTAATATTATTGAGTTAAATAGTAGTACAGATTTATTGATATTATTGCGTTATATATGTAAACATGTCTTACTGGAAAGGACACTCAAAAACTATTTTAATAATTGTAAGTAAAAATAAATATGTAGTTCGTATTTTTAAAAATACTGAGCGGTCGAAAGTTTGTTATCATACTGTTAGGACACCATCTATGCCATGTACATATCAGTAGTACCTAAACCTTGTCACTCCACATTATTGCTTCACTATCTGTACTATAAACACGGACTTGAGCACCGGCACTTCATTTCCCATGCATCTACACCCACGCACCCTCTCACTCACCCAAGCATAACCCCGGGGACTTGACCCACCAGTGATCCACTTTAACAATACTATACTATTATCGTCATGATTCAGGGATGGATAGATCATATTGAATAGTAAGATAGAAATCCAAATTACTACTTTATTGAACTTTATTACCGTACCAAACCTACCATTGATTAATTTTATGAGTAAAGATGCATTTGTAATAAAATCATGTTACAAAGAACGCGCTAATTAATTAATTAAAATAATTGTATAAAGAATAAATTATGAATTTTGTTTCCTACAAAAGCTAAAATAAGCGAAAATACCTTAAAAATTCTAAAGATGACCAAGCTTCAAAATATGGCCTGGGTTTTATGTAGATTAGACCTGACAGAAGCGAGTATAAGCCGGATTTTAAATATGGCCGCGTCTCTAAAGATGGCCCGTTACTCAAACAAATAGCATCATTACTCCATTATGATTACCAACGATATAAACCGGATCCTAAAGGTTGCCTACTTTATAAAGATGGATGGGGTTTATCGCCAGGTTTTAATTTCGGCCGGAGGCCATCTTTCGAACTTTAACGGTAGTCTTAGGTTTTCTTAAACTTGTAGGCCACTAATAACTAATATTACACATTGTAGCACACAAATGTTTGATCTCATGCTAGTTTGCAACATAAGCTCTTGGTCCACCTAATAAAGACAATTCTACACCGATCACTTCAGTTCATACAGTCACCTCACAGGTAGACATCGTCCATTAATGATGTTATCAACAATTACCTACTTTTAGGACCCACCTACCTAACCCAGGAATATCAAGTTTTAACATTGCATTAAATGGGGCGATTTTTTAGGACCCACCCACCACTTTGATAACGTCATTAGTGGACGATTACGGCATTGTTCATTATATTCTTGGTCCTTGTCCTTGCTGGTTACTTTGAACACGGTGAAGCCGAATTAACACCCATTGCCACTGAATTAAGAAGGAAGGAAAATGAGCCGTGCTGGAGTTATCTGAAAACTAAATATAGTCTAAACGAAATTGAAGTTATGAGCTTAAATGTAGGTACCTACCTACTTATGTGGGAGCACCATGAACAACATCGAAACTTTGTCAAGACTTTGTGAGCTGGTTTAGACTAATGCGTACATTGTGAATGACGTAATGTTGAGCGCTTTTCGTGGTTTTATTAACTTATAATTTTAAATCATCATATCGTCTGTGTAAATGCAATTAGTCCGAAGCCCAGTTTGCTTCACAGCAACGTGTCTCAGGCCCACAATTTACCTAGGTATGCTAACCGATGGATCATTGGTTGGATTTGGGGCAGATTGCAATTAATTGGAAGCTGGACTTGGGATATGCTGTATCGACACAGACGCTACGAGTCAGTTTATATGATTCTACAAAATATGTTTAACCTTATTAACTTTAGTATAATAACAGGATGTAGGATGTAGTGTACTGATCGTGAGTCTAATTGGAAGAATAGGAAATGATTGGAAGATATTCATTGCCCAAACCCCAGAAAATATGTGTTTTGCTACGGAATTCGTGCACGCCTTGCCTTTTAGCCTTTTGCACAGAAAGAAGCACATGGTTGGATCATTGAAAGGAAAGGATTAATGTTTACTTTGTGGACGTAAGTGAAGTGGCTACTCCGTTGCGCAATGTCACATTATTATCTTCACTTGAAACAAAGTATTTAAAACGCGTACAGCATTTACAGAAAATCGTCCCAGACCCGGACTCACACCTGTTCAAGTTATCAATGAGTTCGGACTTCAGACTGCAGCCATGAAAAGTCATACTGTGGCAAAGATTACCCAAGTCTGGGTCTGGAAATCCCTCTAGAGAACATTTAGTGATTACGTGATTTGATTACCTGAAAACAATTGATCACTTATTGTATGTATTGACCATGAATGCAGTCGGGTTATAGAACAAATTTCAAATTATAAGAGAATGGATTAATGTTGATGGTGATTGCGCACCTTTGCTATATTCACACATATCCGATGCTATTTTTTCAGCTCACTTATACTGCTTTAAAATTTACCAATTAATGGAAATTCGTATCAAGTAAATAAAAAACTTTGTATAAATATTTCTAGGAAAATACAAACCCACAGTCTTATTTTTACGCAATACCAGAGTTCAATACATCAATTATTGACAGAATGTTGTGCAACAAGATCTATTTTTATCCAAAGTGGACCATAGTGGACTGAAAAAGCACATGGACGCCCTTGAATTTAAACGTGTAAACTACAAGTGGACGAATAATCCAATCCATGCTATCTCTACTAAAGTAGTTATCTCATAATCTCTATCTAACGGTATTCGGAATTTCCAAACTGATTAATGTGACAATTTAAAGCCTAATTAATGGATAAATACACTCAACGATTTAAAAAACTGAAGTACTAGCTGCTGTATAAAAGACAGCGAATTTGGCGGAATTAATCAGTATTGCTCCAGCAGAAATACAAAACTCTTCAAAATGGCCAAACTTTTGTTCAGCGTTGTCCTCGTAGCTCTTGTAGCTTACACCTCAGGTAGACTAACAACTGTATTTCATTTAGTATTATTATTAATATTTCATCCAATTTGAGGAACACAATTTCAAAGCAGAGCGATACTAAATAAAAATAAAAATAAAAGGAATTTAACAATGTTGTGGTATCATTGCAGCCCTCCCTCGTCCATCGAAGGTGGTCGCCATCCGAATTGTCGGAGGTCGGGATGCTACTCTCGGTGAATACCCTCACCAGATCTCCCTCTTGTCCGGAGGTGTTTCTGGCAGTCACATCTGCGGTGGTTCCATCATCGATGAGACCACCATCGTCACTGCTGCTCACTGCGCCGAGGCTGCTTCCCGCTTCGGTGTCCGAGTTGGACTCAACACTCTGACCAACCCAGAGAGCGGATCCCAAACCGTCGCCGTCAGCAAGGTCACCATCCACGCTGACTTCGACGACTGGTACCTCGAGAACGACATTTCCATCATGAAGTTGGCCACTCCATTGACTTTGAGCTCCAGCGTCCGCGCTGCTGCCATCCCATTGCCCCCAACTGCCCAGTACGCCGTTACCGGAGACGTCACCGTCACTGGATGGGGAACCACCTCAGAAGGCAGCGGCTCTCTCCCAAGTGCCCTCAAGACCGTCACCGTTCCCGTCGTCACCGACGCTGAGTGGTAAGTCAATAGCAGCTCCAGCCACACACTTGAGTGTCAGTCCATGACATTCCATCCCCGTCACCACATCTCCTCACATTAATTAAAATTCATTCTTTCACTTCCAGCCGTAACGCATACAGCCAAGATGAAGTCGCCGACTCCATGATCTGCGCCGGTCTTGCCGCCGGAGGAAAGGACTCTTGCCAGGGAGACTCTGGTGGCCCATTGGTCAACAGCGAAGGATACCTCGTCGGAATCGTCTCCTGGGGATACGGATGTGCCCGTCCAGGATACCCAGGTGTCTACACCGAAGTCTCATACTTCCTCGACTGGATCGAACAAAACAGGAACTAAATTTTCACGACATCC
The DNA here is from genome assembly GCA_034695205.1 of Dicyrtoma fusca. Lineage (NCBI taxonomy): Eukaryota > Metazoa > Arthropoda > Collembola > Symphypleona > Dicyrtomidae > Dicyrtoma > Dicyrtoma fusca. Next base: position 11,955 of record JAQFZC010004368.1, on the reverse strand, counting down.
AAACTTGGAAAACGTTTTTGAAATGCAATATATCGCACAAAAAAACAAAATTAGAAATAAATAATATGCTATAAATTCAATCAACAGTACCAACATAGCCCATTTTAATCTACTCATAACGTCGCATGCACACAATAAGGCACAATGCCCCATTTATCCTCTGATTATTAGGGGAAATTCTTTGAAAAACAGCATTGTTTCTTATTATCAGAGCTAGAGTAGAGTATCTTTGTCGATCAGAGGTATCAATCTTGGTCTGACCATTGCTTTACAGAATATATATACAGTTTTCCATTTTAATAATGCTGTTCATATTTTAGCTAATGGTTATTTATTATTATAAACTGTAACAGGGTTCATTTAATAGTATCCACAAAGCTTGAATATCATCCAGATAAAAAGATGGTATTTACCGATATAAAATTATGGCAAAAAGTTGCAAAAGTAAATCATACGTAAAATTATTAATTTAAATAGTAAGCAACTAAAAATGATATCGATTTAAAGGATGACACTATTGACTACAGTCACTACATGGTGGGCAGGATTATGTGAACAATTTACAGCACAGTTTGTTGAAACGGTTGAAGAGCGAGAGAAACATAATTGATTTTAATGTATTAAGCATGTTTCTGTTATGTACTGTGCCGGACTGTGCGTAATTTAATTATTCGGTAACTTTAATTGGAGACGTAATTCGGTTTAAAGTGAAAACCCGCAGTATATAGTTTCTGAGCACAAAAAGAAGGTGAACAAAGGGAAGTTTTTTTTTACTCTCAAAGGTTACCACAGCCAAATGATTTTGACGCTTATTCGTGTTGAAAAATGCTAAGCATTAAAAAATGTGAGATACTACACTATTTCGATATTGCAAATTGAAATTATTTGTATATAGTACGTAGTAGTAACCATCATATGTGTGATCGGTCCCTAAATGTGGTCACTGGCTGTCGTTTTTGTACCTGTAGTTGCAAAAAGTTAAGTTTGGGTGCAAATGAAAGCTTATCCACTCCCTTTTTCATTCTATAATTTGGAAGTTCCTGCTTACAAAACTGAAAGCGTAAAAATTCGACAAATTCAAAATTCAATTTTAACTTTTTTGAAATTCAAAATGGTTCAATTCAAATTCTAATATTTTGGTTTTAATTGAGTCTTTATTTTCGCTGAAGATATTCACGTGTAGACAGGATCTTTAGGTATCATTTCAAGACAAAGTGCACGATTTCATGTTTTGTTGTTGCTGGCAAATTACATCGAAACGAAAACAGCCGAAAAATGGGGTAAGGGCCTAAATGTGATCACCCCCTGTTTCACTCATTTGAACACGGTAAGAGGCGTAAAAATACTTCAAATAGTCTGTTTGAGCAACATTACAACGATGCTTAATATATTTATGTTGATTGTTACTTACCACTGATATTTTTGGAACAAAGTGTCATGCATATTCCGATATAGGTACTTTACATTTCAAAATGTAATTCTAGAGAAGGACTGCACTAATATTAAAAGCTCTTCACAATAAATTAAAATTTGTGTTATTAAACATTATAAACACCGGTGATCGTAGAAGGTATTTTCTACTTGCTTATATTATTTAGGTTTCTTTTTTGGTTACATTTTTTGGAAAAGAGCAAAAAATGTATTACGAATAGCAAAATTTTGACGTGAAGCTTAACCACGTTTATTGTCGCATGAGTGGTATCAAAATCAAAACGTGAAAAATGGTCATAAAATGCAAAATAATACTTAGGAGCACCCACAACCCTGATTTGCAGCGAGATTTAACACGTTTTTAAAATTTTGCCCATTAAAATCGCATCATATTCTGCAAAAAAAAACATATCATTATGGTAATATGGTGCGATTTTAACCATTAATAATGGACTCACTTTTCGGCACTTTTGATGTAGGTGTTATGATGAGATCTAGGTGTTGTCATTTGGTAAAGTATTCATACATTTGATCAGGCTGCTAATTGTCGAACACAAAGAAAGTGTAATATTTTGAATTTCCAACATACACTCGGAGGCCCTTACAAACTCAATGCTTAACCTTTTCGAAACGATAATATACTTAGTTTTGAATGTTTTTGAAATTGGTAATTTCTAGTTTTTTGACCTTTTGAAAGTGTTACTTTCTAGTTTGGACCGTTTTGAAAAAGTGTTATTTACTAGCTTTGACTGTTTTGAAAAAGCTTTATTTACTAGTTTTGGCCGTTTTGAAAAAGTGTTATTTACTAGTTTTGACCCTTTTGGAAAAGTTAATCTATCGAATTAAACACTTTTGTAAAGCATTCTTTCCATGGTTTCTCAGTTTTAAATAGGTTAAACAACTGACAACGACAACTACAACGATTTAAAGTAATCTGAAAATCTGAAAAGCTGAAATTACCTCAACCTTTTACTTAGTAATATACATATGCCATACCATACCACATCATTTCAAGTTTATTAGAACTGGTCCATCGAATTTACAATTCGAATTTACAATTGATACCGGTTTGGAAAAATAGGCACTATCCCTCTGTACTATACAATTTGAAACAATGTTAAAAAATAGCGCAACAATCCGGCTGAGCCCTATTCTTTAACATTACAGTTATAGGGTCCATAAGGCTCTTAGGGGCAGGCAGAACAACCTACAAAAGAAATGAAAAATTGAAATATGAAATTGTTGATTTGTGCTGCAATGCAAGCGAGAACTAGACTTTGCGAATGTGCACTTGGCGGCAAGCTTTTATTTCCTCCTTTCAAATTCAAACCATTTTCATTTTCGATTTTGGCAGTTTTGTTTTGTTCTTTTGTACTTCTTGTCCTTCGAATGGGCTTCGTTGAATTTCTAATTTTTCGTAAATAAATTCATATTCGTGATGACCAAAAGTCAAAAGTTTCCTCAGCGATCAGTCCATCAGAGTCACATCACCTATCCAAATCGTTGACACGCTTCTACAATTAAATCTAAATTAAAATTACAAAGAATAAGAATCAGTTAACAGCAGTGGCTCTCTTTCGCCTTCCGATAATCCGATTCAGTTCCGATACTGTCAACCATGATAGGTAAGTAACTTGTTTTTCTTCTTACACATCACAAAAAACATCACGGCAGAAAGGGATAATAAAAGTCATTAATTTATTAAGTCACTTTAGCCCTTTGTCTTATCATTTTATTGAGAGAATGCATGCACTGTAACTTTTTCAGTCTTCAAATATTCGATTTCAGATTTTGTTTTATTTAGATTCCGAATTTCCGCCGTAACACGGACGGAGGCAGACAGCCAGGCTACATAGAATTTAACCTAACCCCACACTTGACACTGAATACACACAATTTGTTAATACCTTTCCTCTTTGCTGCACAGCACACCGGCTCACAATTATTATGAGTTCAAGTAAGTTGTTCCCTGTTATCACTGTTTTTCTACTTTAATTGTCAAAGTTATTAGTTAATTCAGTCTTCGAAAAAAAATTATTAGCGTTATAATTTATAAAGGATTCAGTGATGTTTGTCACTAACTGACTGGTAAATGCGATTGCAGGAGAGAAAAATCAATTGTGTGCAAGTCCAACTTCAGTCGAGCCCAAAAAGTCAGTTCGTTTAGCGCAAAAGCGTAAACTTAGAGAAGAGTCTGGACCTAACTCTTCCGAAGATGATTATTATTTTACTCCGTACCAATTTTCCAAATCCAACTCACCCGTCAAACCTAAGTCTCAGACCCCCGTAGCGACAACTAGTAGCAGCTCCCCATCGCTTGTATCACTTTTAGCGTCCCCTTCGAAGAAGTTAAAGGGAAAGAGTGGAACTGAACCTTTACCCGACCCACCTTTGGGGAAACCTACCACTACGGCAACTTTTGCACCTTCAAAAGTTTATTCCCCATCTACGAAAGCTTTAAAAGCGGTGTGTGCAAATCCTGCTACAGTTAATAACAGCAGTACTCGCCCGGTAACATCGGAAGACGTCAGTTCACCTGTAGCCGTCCCTACTTCTTCCCCAATTAAAAAGAAAAATGGGAAGCCAAGTGTTTCTGTCTCAGCATCAGTCAAAGAAGAAGTGCTGGAGGAAGAAAAGTGGCTGAATGCACTGGAGGCGGGAAAACTAGAAGAGTTAGATGAAGAGCTTAAACAAATGAAAAATCCTAAACTTATGACTGCAAGACAAAGAGCAATGTTGGGCAAGAAAGATAAGGACATTTATGGTTTCAGTATTGAAGAGGATTTAACAAGTTTAAATTTGTTTGGTAAGGAGAAAGAAAAGCTAGTCATAACTCAAGAAATGATCAAGCTGAGAGCTGAAAAAACGGAAAGGCGTAGGCAAATGGCACAAGAGAAGAAAGAAATAGATAAGGTGCAAATTACGTGCAAACTACAGATTTACCACACTATGATTTTTCCATAATAGAATCCATGAATGTACCGTTTCCTTTATGCCGAATTTAAATGGTACGTAAAAATAATTTGTTCGAATTATTTGTGTAGAAGAAAACTATGGATCGGCTCTTAAAAAAGCAACAGTCGAAGGCAGTTAAAGGGACACTCAAACCGAAAGGATCAAAAAAGCTAACAGATTACAAAATTACTTTTATAAGTAAACGTGATGTAAACATTATTTCATTTCCTATGGATTATCCCTTGCCTTTCACTTCCTCACATCCACCACGGTAAGATAATTCAGATTTTCAAATTACCGTAAGGTCTCTTATAGCAAATCAAGGAGGACTAATGTCGTGTACAAGTAATCGTGTATTTTGACATTAAAAAGGAGAGTTGTTGGGTGGGCAAAAAACGTATAAAGTGCTGTTAGATACTTACGGTATTTACTTACTTGCAGTTAATAAACATTATTCTGATAGATTTGTATTATTATGTTAATATTTTGAATTTCTTTTAGTACAACAAAAGTTACGTGTGGAGTTAAAGGCTGTTTGAATCCCAAAAAATATTCCTGCTCTACAACTGGTGTTCCACTGTGCAGTTTAACCTGTTATAAGCAAAACTTATTGTTTCACCAAAACGATCAATAATTTAAGTGAAAAGTACCTTTCCAGCTTTACGTTTTTAGAATTCACATTAAAGTATGTATAGGTACGTTACTTTCTAATACTCTCAAAATAAATTTTTTATCAACCAAACTTTTACCAAGCTAACTCATGTGCGACGTCAATGTATATGCATAATTTTACATTTATATGGAGAAAGCAAAGTATGTACCTATTTGTCTGTGGGAATTGGTATTTTGTAAACAGTTCAATAATAAAAATAAAGTTTCATTAAAGCTCATCAACAATTTTTTTAGTCTTTAAAAATTTCTGTTCGTGTCCTTGGATATTGTACTATATAAAAAGCTGTTGCAAAAGTTTGAATGGATCCATATTTAGTAAGTGTACGCTTCTGCACTCATTACCATGCCTCTACTACTACGAAATTACAAATTTGTTGCTTTTAATCTAGTACACTGGAAATGACTTTGTCGTGAATCAGAACAAATGCTGTGATTTCGTAGTGTATTATAAATTGTAGAGATGAGATAAATATGCATCTCCGTTAATCGAAATCAGTATTGTAACATTGAATAGCCATATAATATTAAAATTTGCTCAAATTCGGACTCACATTATTACGGTTTACAGTACATGCGTAATTATTTAATTATATTTTGTCCAAAATGAATTGCATGTATGTAAGTACGTTCAAGCTGTCTCTGACGGACGATTGAGTGCCAAAACTTGTTTGCCAGATTATTTGCCAGAGAAGGTCTTAATTTTTATTTTTACTGCTGCGCTGGAAACATGTACTCGGGATATTTTAGATCCTTTAATAAACACGTTCATGAGTTTTTCTACAAACTCCAGTCCAGTAATGCTAAAACGGTTCGGAAATGGGGAGCATTAGAGTATGCATCGATAATAAGATTTAAGAGCTATTTTTGAAGGTATATTATACTGAGGTACTGGCGTTAGCGCACGCCTTTAAAACTCAGTGCAGTCTGTGTATTACTGCTGGAACTTTTGTAGGTTTGTTTTATTGAATTTTGAAACTTCCAACACCAACACCTATTCATATTTCATACACCCGTAATGCAGTGAGGGAAATGGTCCTGAGTAGAGAGTGAGACCATTTATTTGATTATTTATTCTTGCATTATCATTCGATTCTTGCTTGTTGGCTCTAGGAATATAGTCACCGTATGAACATGCATGTTTGAGTCGCTGATGATGAGGCGACTATTTACACAGTCTGTGCTTTTTGATACTCTTACAAACTTGCTACACAACCAATTCTTATACTCCAGGCGCAGTAGTGTAATTACATAGGTATACGCATCTCTTCAAAAACAAGCAGATCTTACTGCACCCCTGTCAGAACAACTGACTTGGAGCATCTACTGTTGTAGTACATAGCCACTTAGATGTACGTATGGAGGGAAGTGTATGGCACTGGTATTCTGTCTCATCTCAGGTCTCACTACTCAGCCTCTCCACATTCTGACCAGATTCAGCTTGTACTAAGAGTGGTGGACCCTGGACCCCGAAGCAGACAATATGTACATATACGAAAGCCCAAAGACTTAAACAATAAGACCCAAAGCAACCTGCAGCAATGGGTTTAGATGAAGCAAGTGGTGCATCTCGTTGAGACTCGACTGCAGTGGCTTTGAATAAAAGCAAAGAAGAACCTGCACCTTCCAACCAGTCTTCATTTGGTTTAGGAAAAGGGAAGAGGCAACTCATCTCCCTTGAAAAATAAAACTTCCCTTCAAACCCCAACCACTTCACCCCGTCCGCGTGCAAGACTAGGAAGTATCCGAGTATCGCAGGAACTTTATCGGAGCAGACAGACAAACATCCAGCGACGAAGAGAACGTGGAATCCCACTATCACTCCAGCCTTCGTACAAACAACCTTCGCCTACACAGATACTCGGCACTGGGACACCAAGCTAAGCCTGTTATTTTAAACAGCTTCCTTCTCCCAGCCGTTATTCTTTGCCCAGTTCATCAGTCCGACTCTTTCAGCACTGCAATTAGGCGTCTACATCGCAGTCTCTGCCCAGTCCAGTTCCATCGCAAGATCTTAATCTCGCACCAGAGATTTGTCTTTACTGCTGCAGCAGTGCTCTGTGCTACACGCTCTCAAGGACCAGGAAATCTTATCCGAAAGTTTGACACAAGGCAAACGTAACGCCCCGTGGATTCTATTTCAGTTCCCGACCTCATCGGCGGCAGAAGAACCAAATCCAAGGAATTCCAAAGTTGTGGTCTTCCTAGTTTTGTTTACCCTCTCCGTCCCTTGGGTCGAATTTAATACTCAGACTCGCAAAGAAGCTTGAGAAGTCTTCGCTGGAGCATTCAAGTGTAAAAAAGTGCAACAGGATATTCATCACTTGCATTGTTTAACAGCGTCCGCCACAGTAGTTGAAATTTGTAATCACTACACAAATGCAAGCCCGTGTGCTCGTCTCGCCCGCCTAAAGGGGCATGCTAATGAGGTGTCGGCGTCGTCCACTATTTTCAAAAATACCAGCCACTTGGTCAACATTTCACAGAAAGAGAATTCATTCCGCTGATATCTTCTTCTACGAAAATAATTTAAAAGTTGTGTCTTTGTAGCCACTTCGCGCGAAGACGAGTCAACCGAGAGGCAGTCCGCGTAGTAGATTGTGGAGTCATTCATTATTCTCAGTGTAACTGATATCCCGGGAATTGTGCAAACAAAATGGCAACTTGATATCACCACTTCCTCAATCATTCGCACAATTGTCTCCAAACTCATGACTGCTGTGCCCCGGATAAGAAATGGGCATACCAGGCAGCATACTTGAACTGCTGTAAGAAACTGAACACATGTTGCCTACTTCGTGTTGCCATTGAGTCAAAGGGTAGACAAAGTGTGAGAACCCATGACTTTGTTTTAGGACAGCTCACAGAGTTGGATGAAAAAACTTGTGGAGGAAGCATTGGAAAAAAAATGAAGGAGTTTTTTGGAGAAACAAATGAGTGACAATGCAGTGTCGTTAGTGTGAAAAGTGAAGGGCAGACGAGTGGAAGATCGGAGACTGAAACCGCATGCACTGCTTTGACAAGCAGCGTGAAGCTCCTCACAATGGCCCCTCGCTATTGTGTCCACAACAAAAACTTTAGGAACGCTTTGCAAGTGATGTCACTTGCAATAATCTCCTGCACACTAATCATCTATCAAGTTACCTCGGCCGTCAAAGCCAAGAACGAGCTGTACGTGGCTGAGTCCGGTAGCAGTCTCGATGAAATTAGTGATAATCTTAATCAGACAGACGCTCCGTCCAATCATCATCTTCCGATGAGCAGAGACAATCAGCTCAGCTCCGTCAACAACAACAAGTTTAGTGCGAGTGACAATTCTGTGAAGAAGCGTGCTGTCGTGGAGTCGTCTGCAGTTGCCTCCAATAGTCATGAACACGTGCAGAATAATATCGAAATTAGTAAGCATGGAGAATCCCCAGTCAAGTTCAGTAGTAGTGCCAGCAGACTCATTTTGGACAATGTTTTTTTGAGTGTCAAGAGTACAAAGAGATTTCATCAAACCAGATTAAAGTCAGTCCTCAAAACTTGGTTTAATTTGGCTAAAGATCAGGTGAGCTATTTTTATCCCTTTTATCAATGCATTTATTTAAATAGTTGAGCTAGTAAAGCTGAATTCGTTCATCGAAACATACCGTTTTTATTAGTGTTGGAATCTGCATGGGTGTTGCGTGTAGTTAATGATGAGTTTGGTTTTTACTACCACGGAAGATTGCCCAAGTCCAGCATGCACGAATCCTGCCTAATTTGCGTATAATTTCCATGCTGCCTTTGTTACTTGGCTGATGTACGCATCTCCATATAAGTGCTTATTAAAGCGAACACTTGCTGCACTACAAAATAACTGAGCACCGGTTACAAGTATAATAATGGTTTTTATATCTTTCTGAATCATCATTATACTTTTATATGGTTTGTTTTCTTCCCTGGCACACACGACAGGGTCCTCAGTCCTTTTCTTTAGGCAACGTTGTTGATATTCCATTGTTACGTGGTGTAAGTAGAGCTATAAAATTCATATAAGCAGGTTCATCTGTAATTATATTATGCTCACTCTGCCCACACTTATTACGACTGTACTTTAAACTCACGATCAGGTCGTCTCGGGTGCAGCTGAACGTCCTTGTCTGCTGTATGCACTTTAGTTCAATGAAATACTTTAATTGCAAATGGACTCCATCAGCGTCATTTATTCCTTTTAATATTCCATTTCAAGAGTTTTAGTATTTTGCATAGTTTTCGTCTGTCTCTCATTCCAGTACCAGACACGAAGTACCTGCCTTTGTTAATGTGGCCATGGATGTTTAAGATCAATCACAGTTGTAAAAAAAATGGATTAGACTCTTTGAGCCTTACTATCAAAATCTCGAGTTTGTTCGTCTGTGACGGCATATGCATGCATTGAGTAGAGGGGCATATGGTTAATCTGTGCATCGACAAATTTATTCACTCAGCATTGTTTTTTAAAAGCAAAGTCTGGTAAGCATCAATAATTTAAGAGTAGGTATGTGGCAGTACATAGGACCAAAGAAATACAATCTCGGTTTTTTCTAGTGGATGTAGGTGCCTATATATATCTGCTATCCTAAAGCCACGTTACCACCAGACGCTCATTCCTTATACAGAGGAGGGTCCTTTACGAGTCTGTAGTCTACAATAACAAATTGAGCTGGAACACCGTGTAAGGAAATAAAATAGAACCTGCTAGTGTCTCTTGAGCGGATTGAATAGTGTGCGTACTTTACCCTACAAGTAAATACACAGTTGAGACAAAATGGGACAAACTGGTCACTTTACGTTTCTATGTACGTCACATCTTAAAAGGCAATAAAAGGACGAAACGATAACGATTCCCTCCAGTACTTATGAGACTTGTACTAGCGTACGCTGTGGGTCTGTAATTCCGTGGAGATCCAGAGAATGGAAAAATTCTTGTAAAACTGAAGGAGGGAGTAAAAAGGAAAAAAAAACAAAAATGGGGACGAAACTGTGGAAGGTTGGGTGTATTGTGTATCGTAAACCATTTTACAGATCTTTCTACTACACTTTAAGGGTCTACACAAGGTCCTGAGTCAAAGCTCAGAGGGTCAAGTTACAACCTTACGAATCCTGCACACGTGAATCCACCTATGTACTTGTTAAAATACTGTTAAGTTCGAAACTTGTGTATTTTAGGCTTGGATGCGTGTATGTATAATTGCTGTATTCAGTTAGTTCCTACAATTGGGCTCATCTCTCTATTTCAGCGTGCCTACATAACAATGATATTTGTGCATTCCTTAACAACACTTCACTTTGAAATCATCCCACACATGGGGAGTCGATATCTTTCGTTTTCTTTAAGATTACACTGCGTCTGCCAGTAATTGCTTAAGCTAAGAATTTAATAGGATTTTTTTCGAAGCCCTGTTTTTTGATAAGAGCATTTAACACGGTTGTATCAATTATAGAATTCCCTCATTCAATTCAGTACTTGCTTTCAGTATTTTGCTTGGCTTTCACCCCTTATGTATTTTAACAATCATTTCGTCTTTGTAAATGCAATTTGTCCCAAGTCCAGTCTATGCTTAGTTGCAATATGTCCCAAGTCCACATAATGAAAAATATCATTATGTGACAAAACTAGTAAATATGAAATAACACATTTCAAAACAGTCAAAACTAGTAAATGACACTTTTTAAAAACAGTCAAAACTAGTAAATGACACTTTTTCAAAACAGTCAAAACTAGTAAATGACACTTTTTCAAAACAGTCAAAACTAGTAAATGACACTTTTTCAAAAAGGTCAAAAAACTATAAATTACCATTTTCAAAAAGTTCAAAACTAGTCAATAACACTTTTTCAAAAATGGAAAATATCATTATGTGGACTTGGGACACATTGCAATTAAGCATACACCGGACTTGGGACAAATTGCATTTACACAGACGATTTGTGGTTGTTGGTACAAGAAGACAATAAAAATTGTCGGAAAAGTATAAACAAAATATTGAGTACGATTGCAACTTTCACAGCGCAAAGCAGTGCGTAGGATCATCATTGAAGCTCATGAATTATTGTGATACTGTAAACAGATCTGTTGGTGCTGGCTGGAGACGCGGCAACATATTATGTACATGTAATTAATGTGTAGCAGCGAGTAAGGAACTCGCAGATGTATTTCATCAATTAACACTCGGATACGACGTTGGCTTTTAAAATTCACTTTACGTCTTGTTGATGTTCTGCATAAGGCGTGCACGTAAGTGCCTCAAGTGAGTGAATTGTGCTAGAAAGCGTTTATGATATTTTTCCAACGTAAAAGTTGATCCTGGCTCATTGTAATGTCTCTGTCTTGAAAGGATTGAGTGCAATTAAGCTAGGTAGCCATAAATATATAAAACACATTTTTGAAGTGCCACTAAACTTCCTCAAAAGGTATTTGGCTTGTATTTTAGTATTTTTAGGTGAGGTTTATTATACCAGGTAAAATTAAAAAGGGAATTCAGAGCAAAATGTTTTTGGTATTTATTGCAGGTTCCTCTTCTCTGTTTTGTTATCCATTTTAGAAATTATTAAAGCACGTCAACATCGGTCATTTTCTATATTTTGCTGGGGAACTTTAAGAGGATTGTTGCCATAAATTTAAAAGTAAACATGCTCCTGAACATTCTTCTCAACAATGCAATGGTTCTTCCTATTCTTCTCGGTTCCATTTGAGACGGCGGAAGGTAATAAAATAAAAGGGAGCAATGGTAGGGTAGATCTGGCGGAGTTAAATTGTGGAATTGACACATATATGTAAGCTTTCAAGTTTTTCTCTGGAGGCTTATTATTATTATTATTATTATTATTATTATTCTGGGTTTTATTCATTCCAATTCAGAAGCACATACGCAAGAATAGTACAGAATTGTTTAA
>JAQFZC010004367.1:0-16304 GCA_034695205.1 Dicyrtoma fusca | reverse complement strand
CCTGGTCAATAATTTCAATTTCCGATTTTTCAAAAACTAACCTACGAATTTTAAATCCGAGTCCAGAAATGGAAACAGTAGGTCAAACTACGGCGTGTAAAAATATAGATTAGTTCATTTTCGAAATTTTGATTTTTTCATAGTTTAAAAAAATCCTGGTCGATAATTTCAAGTTCCGATTTTTCAAAAACTAACCTACGAATTTTAAATCCGAGTCCAGAAATGGAAACAGGAGCTCAAACTACGGCGTTTAAAAATATTGATTAGTTCATTTTCGAAATTTTGATTTTTTTCATACTTTAAAAAAATCCTGGTCGATAATTTCAAGTTCCGATTTTTCAAAAACTAACCTAGGGATTTTAAATTCCACTGCAAAAATGTAAACAGGAGGTCAAACTACGGCGTGTAAAAATAAAGATTAGTTCATTTTCGAAATTTTGATTTTTTTCATGCTTGAAAAAAATCCTGGTCAATAATTTCAATTTCCGATTTTTCAAAAACTAACCTACGAATTTTAAATCCGAGTCCAGAAATGGAAACAATAGGTCAAACTACGGCGTGTAAAAATATAGATTAGTTCATTTTCGAAATTTTGATTTTTTCATAGTTTAAAAAAACCCGGTTCGATATTTTCAAGTTCTGATTTCTCAAAAACTAATCTACGAATTTTAAATCCGAGTCCAGAAATGAAAACAGGTAGGTTTTGGAAAAATCGGAACTTGAAATTATCGACCCGGATTTTTTTAAAGTATAAAAAAATCAAAATTTCAAAAATGAACCAATCTATATTTTTACATGCCGTAGTTTGACCTCCTCTTTGCATTTCTGGACTCGGATTTAAAATCCGTATGTTAGTTTTTGAAAAATTGGAACTTGAAATTATCGAGCCGGATTGTTTGAAAGTTTTAAAAAAATCAAATTTCGAAAATCAACTAATCTATATTTTTAGACGCCGTAGTTGTACCTCCTGTTTCCATTTCTGGACTCGGATTTAAAAATCGTAGGTTAGTTTTGCAAAATCGGAACTTGAAATTATCGAGTTGGATTTTTTTAAACTATAAAAATAATCACAATTTCGAAAATGAACTAATCTATATTTTTACACGCCGTAGTTTGACCTGTTTACATTTCTGCAGTCAGTTTTAAAATCCGGTCGTTACTTTTATCTCTCGCATTTCATGAGGCTTACTACACAAAACTATGAGGCTGCATTCTACGAGGCTTACTACACGCCTATTATCAAGGTGAACTGCAGGTTACACCTGGGCAGGGTAGCCTCGCATTTATGATGTTATCGATTTCTTCACCGATATAGATTCAGAAAATAATTTCTAATTTTTTATTTCACATGAACGTATTTTCCACATTACTTATCATTACTGTTTAGTCTACTATGCAGTATTCTTCCACAATTTATATGTCTACAGATAATTTGGAGTATAATTCAAATATTTCTTATTTTGTACCATGCTTTCGATGTTACTAATTAATGATTGCACTATTCTTAAGTATCTCATGCCTTCATCCCTAATCTTTACACGTTCACATATCATGTCGATGTTCTCTTTACATTCCTCAAAAGCTTACACTTACATGTATGTACATTACATTACTACATCAGTCTTGTCACATTCACAACTTAATGTTCACTTTGAATTTAAGATTTCATGAATTCTGAAATCTGTATAATTTCATGCCATAACATGTAAAATATTAGCTGATGGTTGTACATTCGATTCATATAATAAATAGAATGAATTCTAAATGTACAATTTACTTTGCTACTTCGTCGTTGGAGGAATGCCGGTCAAATCGAATCCTAAAATTCCACATTCCTAAAGCTTTCTCACTAGCACCTTTTCAACTGAATTTAAACCTGTAGAATCCTAAACTCATCAGATCTTCCTCTATTTCCGACCCGAACACACATCTACAATCAACTCTATATCCAAACACATTCAAACCAAACCTACGAACCTTTAATTCACTAATTCGGCAATTAATAAATAGTACTTCTTTTATTTTCCTAATTCTGGCGATCTCAAATCTTTAATAATTCTTAAATCTGCACTACTATACAAATTATACTGAAATGGCCGTTTAAAACTGAACATTTGATGACACGGCCGTCCCTGCGAGGGGATAAGAATTGATAAGAATCGAAGGTACAACCATCAGCTAATATTTTACATTTATTAGTTATGGCATGAAATTATACAGATTTCAGAATTTATGAAATCTTAAATTCAAAGTGAACATTAGGTTGTGAATGTGACAAGAGTGATGTAGTAATGTAATGTACATACATGTAAGTGTAAGCTTTTGAGGAATGTAAGGAGAACATCGACATGAAATGTGAACGTGTAAAGATTAGGAATGAAAGCATGAGATACTTAAGAATGGTGCCATCATTAATTAGTAACATCGAATGCATGGTTCAAAATGAGAAATATTTGAATTATATTCTAAATTATCTGTAGACATACAAATTGTGGAAGGATACTGCATAGTAGACTGAACATACTCTCCGGGCTGACCTTTTGTTAAAGGTCAGGAAATAAATGACGAAGAGGGGGGGGGAGAGAAATACATTGTAGTAGCTTTTGACGTTGAAAGTAACACTGCACTATTTATGGATCATCGTGAGTTGATTGTTACCTTTAATCTGCACTGTGGATGAATCGACAACGTTGAATTTAGAATGCACGGTAATTTGTGATACTGTTGAAGGTGATGTGAAATGGAGATTGCACAATTACACATCTACAGTTAAATTTATGTACGTTTCAATAATATCTACACATCTCGCATTGCAAATCTCATGTAAACTTCAAATATCTCGATAATGTACACTTACTGTTGCGACGGGTCAGCTTGAGGGTTAGCTTATTAAGTACCTGCACTTTTACCCAATAGTTGCAAGCCATGCTAAACTGTGAATTTTAAAATTTTGAAGTAACGTGTAGAGCGAAACTTACCTGTTCGCCTAATAAGCAAAGCTTTAAGTTGAGAAAGATAATAAAACAAAAAGTGGTATTAAATGTTAACATTTAAGTTTATTGCATTTCTATAGTGATAAGACTGTGGAGGAGGGGGGCGGGGATAGGTGAAAGGGTAATATGACCGAGACAAATAGATGCGGTAGCCTCCTATCTTCCTCACTTACAGTGACTGGTTGAGTCAGGTTGTATGGACCGAAACGGTCAAATCTACCCAATGAATAAAATTATTATTATTATTGTATATAGTGATAAGATTTGACGGTAATGGTATCAGGCTAGTGTTTAACATTTTGGAAGTCTGGCTTGAAATAACAGATTGTAGAATTCGTCGATTCTTAATTAAAAGATTGATATTTAGTTGTTATTGTAAAGCGTGCGTTGGAGTTATTCGTTTATATACGTATGTGTACACTATGAAGGTATTTGAAGTGTACATGTGATTTAAAATGTGAGATGTGTGAAGAATAATTTAAAGTACATAAATTAAACTAAATGTGTAAGGATAGGTATTGTGTAATGTACATTCATGTGAAATATAAAATATAGATTATTTTCTGAACCAATATCGGTGCAGAAATTATAATTAGCATAAAATGATACATCTTTTGTAGCAGAATGGCATAAATGTTAGTATGTTGAAAAATATTATAATATTGATTAGTTTTTCATATATTGTGTAAAGTGGACTAAACAATAAGTTTAACGGTCAGTAGACGTTAAGGCCTACACGAGATCCATTTGGACTTTTTACTTGCAATGTAGATTAAGCTAGCTAGTGTCCGAGTCGTTAAAGGTTAACTTACAATTAATTCTTGTCAAATCTGTTAAAGAATGTTTTAAACAAGGTCGGTGGATTGAACTATATATTTAGATACAAAATGAAAACATTAACCATAAGGTATTATATTTTATACAAATAAGACTTTAATGCGTGCTTATTAATTTTTTACAGTCGGAATTTGCGCTCTTATTTTATCTTGTAGTTTATGTAAAAACACTACGAATTGTAACTACACAACTATGGAGATTAGTCCGTGTCGATCGCTTGATGAAATCTTAGAATACAACCTAACAACGGTTCCAGAGAAAAGCGATTGTTCGGATAATTCTGAACTTATAAAGTGAGCTGGATTTAAAATTTAATTTACCTTATTTTTTAATATCTATCAAATATATTATTAGTAACGATATCATTTTTTGTACTGCTGCGTTGAAGGAATAGTCTGGATTTTATAACGCCTGTAATTTCAACACCTAACAACACAAGTTTGAATTTAAGCATATCCATTTCATATCATCAAATATCCACCTGGCATAACTTCTTTCCGGATATGTTCAAAAACTGGATTACTTATTTAATTCTATACTGTGTGTATGCATCTGCTAAGTTCATATATCGCAAGCTGTTGAAAGCGGTTCGCATAATTTACGGCTCAGAAAATTATCAAGAGATTGCAATACCTGCGGTATGATTTTCTATGTTTATTATATATTTAACCCTTAGTTTACTATGCCTAAGACGTTAAATACATGTTAGTTGTTGCTGTTTAAGACTATATATTTACGTATTTTAATTGTTATTTTCACTAAAGTCACATCAGAAAGTGTTTACCGTAATGTTGGTTGAATAAACTGTTTCATTTAGTTAACTAAATATTATTTAATAACTGGTTTACAATTTTGTTTCGGTTAAATATTTTTAAAGACGTTTAATATTAGAATAGTTAATATATAGTTTTAATTATTTCTTCAACATCCCTTGGCAGTGTATTTTGTTAAGATTATTAGTTTCCTATTTAATATCCTGAGTGTCACTGTACAGTTGCAGCAATAGTTCTGTATCTGCTTAACTTCATATTTGCCTGTGTCCGTGTCATTTCTTGACTGCAAAGCGGCCGCAGTCCATCCATACCGCATTGCGTGAATGTAACAGCAAACATAGTTTCTGTTTAACGGCAAAATGACCCGTGTTCGTCCATATCTTAAATGCAAAGTGTTCAATGTCCATTTATGTCCTAATGCAAAGTAGGCGACATCCGTTCACATCCTAAATGCAAAGTAGCCGATTTTCATTTATACCCAGAATGAAAACCCGAAAATTCCACTTTCATTTAGGGTAAACATAGACATGGGCCACGTTGCATGTAAGATAAGAATAACCACGGGATTTGGCGTTAATCAGAAACTAGGCTTAGTCCACTTTGCAGTTACATTAACGCAATGCTGAATGGATGAACCACCCCACTTTGCAGTTACGAAACGGGCAGATACCGGCACATTTGCGGTTAAGGAGATACTGGACGTCAACCTTTTTTTAGTGACACTCACGATATAGTTTTCTGCTTATATGTAGTGAAGTTTTTGTAAAATTAAGTATTAAGAAAAGGAGCTACCATTTTACTTAGACGTTATACAGGCCAGGCTGGTAATAAAATACTCAGTTGAAGTAATATTTAATTGAGCCAACGAAACGTCCATAATCGTTTTTTTGCTTGTCGTTATCATGAGGTTTAGTTTCATGCATAATTATATAACGCTACAATAATTGTATCAGTAAAATTCACGTTACTTTTTAAGAAACAGCAAGTCTTACAGAGCAGAGTTAGCAACGTCTGCAGCTATTAAATATTTATGGGTATAAAGGAGTTAACAACAATAAATCAAGCTATCCATATAAACGATCTTTCACTTTCTCAGATTACAATAACAAGCTTAACCAAAATCAATGCAATTTGCAAACTTTTAGTTATTTAAGTACAACTTGCCATTAACATTGGATTACAAATAAGGCTTAGCTATACTAAAATGAGCCTAAAAGAGTTGCTTTTCAGCTGTTAAAAGAAATGAAGTGTCAGCTTGTGTGGTTTATTACTTCTGAGTGTCGGCATTCAATAAGCTGTGGGAAGGTCTGTACGTTCATCTACAAAAAGCAATAAATACTTTAGAAACAGTTTCCTTCGACGACTGATTTATTTATATAAGACTGCGAACGTTTTCCATCTGGCATGACATCAACTAAGCAACAATAGCATACTCTGCAGCTGATAAATATTTATAATACTACGCAGCTGAATACATTAGGCTGGATTATTAATGCTTTGGTTAATCCCTGCACAGATTTTAAATTAACAAGCCCAACCAAAACCACACTGCCCATTTAAAGCTTTTTAAGTGCGCCTTGCCATTAACATTGCATTACAAATAAGGCTTGGCTATACTAACATAATCCTTAAAAAATTGTCTTTCTGGCTTTTTAAAAACATGAAGTGACAGCTTGTGTTGTTTATTACTTCTGAGTGTCGTCATTCACTAAGCTATGGGAAGGTCTATACCTTCATCCATAAAAAACGATAAATACTTTGGAAACAGTTTCCTTTGACGACTGATTTATTTATATAAGACTCTGGCAACTTTTTCCATCTGGCATGACACCAACTAAGCAACTATAGCATACTCTGCAGCTGATAAATATTTATAATATTACGCAGCTGAATACTTTAGGCTAGATTATTAATGCGTTGGTTAATCCCTGCACATATTTTAAATAAACAAGCCCAACCAAAACCACACTGCCCATTTTAAACTTTTTAAGTGCGACTTGCCATTAACAATGTATTACAAATATGGATTGGCTATACTAACACAATCCTTAAAAAATTGTCTTTTTGGCTTTTTAAAAACATGAAGTGACAGCTTGTGTTGTTTATTACTTCTGAGTGTCGTCATTCACTCAGCTATAGGAAGGTCTATACCTTCATCCACAAAAAAAAGATAAATACTTTGGAAACAGTTTCCTTTAGCGACTGATTTTTTCACACAAGATTCCGCCAACTTTTTCTATCTGGCATCACATCTTACTTAGCAACACTAGCATTCTCAGCAGGATATAAATATTTATTGTATTAAGCAGCTGAATACAATAAGCTAGATTATTTATGGGTGTATCCCGCCTATGGGTGTATTATTTATGGGTGTATCCATGTACAGAGTTTAAATTAACAAGCACAACAAAACCACATTGCCCATTTTAAGCTTTTAAGTACAATGCACAATTATTGTCACATTACATATACGGTTCGCCAATAGAAAGGTGAAACTCAACTGGATTCCTTTAGGAACATCTGCGTTGACAGATTCATTCTTAAGTTTGACTCTCACTTAGCTGTAACACATACACTGATCTGGTTGGTCAGCCAAATCAAGAGTCAGTATTGAGCTTGAAATAAGCGGAGACTATTCACTCAAACAATAACTAATCTTATAAGAGCTTGTCATTTTCTTAACAGCTTCAGTTGGAAAATATAAATCACTATTATTTACGTTATACACCTTTAAAAGACAATTAAAATTGTAGAAAAATATAAACTACGATACCTTCTACAATGGTTTATAAATTTGCACCATTCCTATTGTAAGAGATATTTTTATTTTTGTTTTTATTTTAGCTAATACAAATATTTTTTGTTTATAAAAATATTGTTATTTTTATTCTAAATTCCAGGATTGCTTCGTTAGTAGTTTTTCATTACACGCAAGCTAAGAAGACGACCAGAAAAGACCCAACTGAGACACCTCCGCCAGCGTTCCCAGCAAACGGGTGTCGCATACTTTTTAACGAGATAAATGTTAGCCCAGAAAGTGGAGAGCAGTTTATAGAGCTGTCGAAATATTGCTCTATCCAGCCGAAGCGCAAGGAACGTCCAATATCAATGATAACTTTTAAAATTCTTTTTGTTTCTCATAAAGGAACATTACTGGGGGTTTGCTCATTAGATGGGTTAATACAGCAGCCAGATAAACAGTACTGGTTCTATGTTTTGGGGACATCCAAAACTGTAAATGCAAATATGTTAGTACAAAACTGTCAAATCGCTAATTTCGCTCTAGGCAATGTAATGGCGAAACTTCCTATGGGTGTGCACTTTCCTGTTGGAATAATTTTACTTTATAATGAAGATGTGAATGTGCTCAAACCGATTGCGCTGGACGTAGAGAACGGAGTATTTAAAGAAACACAAATATCCAAGCTTCTGGAATTTAAAATAATGCAAAATTTGCAGGTAATACAGTTTTCTTAACCTTTTTACGTATACCTGGTTCCTAAAACGTAAGTGTGCAATATTATTATTACAGGATTTTTACACGTTTGCATCCGCCAGTATTTTCCAATACTGCAGATACTTCCAGCGATTCTATGAATTCTACTCACCGTCTTGGATCCACGTTTTGAGAGACTGGCAAAGTGAATCTGCCAGTGATTACAGTCTAAATAGATGCGGTTCGAGTTCCGAAGACATAGCTACAAAGCCATTACAACCACTCCTGTTTAGGTACGGCGAAAAGACTCCTGGTTTCAAAAATTTGTGTGAACGATCATTTCCTTTTGTCGTAGAAACGCAACAGCGAGTAAGAAAACAACCACGTATGGATAACAGTGAAACGGATCCAGAACACATGTGCTTTTCACTTACAGAAGATCTAATGAATGACGGTGACACTATTACTGATGCAGCAGTATATCAGCAGAATCTAGTTCAAGCCAAAGCTCGTGTAGAAGCTGTGCCCCCTAATCCAGATATCGCTGACATTCCAGAACTTCGTGGTGTTCCAATTACAAATACTGAAGAAAATTCTGATAGTAGTCAAATGGATGTTGACCAAGATGACGTAGGCTTAGAAAGTGATGAAAACGTAGATACAAACATAGTTGAAACTATATCTACATCTGAAGAACCGCAAATCATTGAAGAAAACGACCTGAATTCAAACGTACTACCTAAGAAATTCTCTGCTGCGCCTTTGAGTTCTGAAGAGTTTAATCGCATCGTATTTCAACGTACTACTAAGTTTTTACCGCCAAATTGCAATAATTTTGCCGAAGTCGTTAAGCAACAACTCCAAGACTTACCAGGTAATCCGATTGATATTAAAGATGTCGTGGTGGAACCAGTTTGCAATTGGTTTGAGTGGCTCCCGACACAAAAACAATTTCGTTGTCAATTTTGCAATTTGCTACTTAATCAAAAAATTTTAGTTGATAGTCACGGTTCCCCGGATATTAACTATATCCATTGGAGAGGAGTAGGTGTTCTGGAAGGTGAAAAACGCAAATCACTCAATCGTGACATGATTAAAAAGCATTTAGACAATGGGTTGCACAAAGCTGCTGTCCAATATTTTAAATTAGTAGACGAAGGTAAAAGAGGAAATGATCTAGTTAATGCCTTCAAGGCAAAAAATGGCGATTGGTATAAGTTTCTGTTACCAACTATTAATGTTATAAACGCTGGGTTTCAAGGTGTTAAAATGGGCTTAAGTTTTTATGCGTTCAGTAAGTTAACAGATCTACTTAAGTACGAAGATGTGCCTGTTGGTCATATTCATCATACAAGCAATGGAATGGCAAAAATTGTTAACGTCATAGGAGAGTCCATGCACAAGCAGATGGTTACAAATTTAATTGCTGGGGGAAAAGAGCTTGGTATTACGATTGACGCTAGCACGGACATTAGTGGAAGAGCAGTATTGGCAGTACTTTTTCAAACGTTGGATGAGTTTAATAACGTCAGAGTATTTATGTATAGGCTGTTAAGCTGTGATAGTGGTGAGGCTGGCGTTGAGCTTTTTAAAATATTTAAGCAGTCAATTGAGGATGATGGTTTAACAGACTATATTAAGACATTTACCGTAGCATTTTCGTCTGATGGCGCCCCATCAGTGTTAAAGGTTTTCAAAAACAATTTACAGAGTTACGTTAACAATCAAATCATTGGTATTTGGTGTTCGTGCCACCGTTTTGAATTAGTTCACAAGCGCGGATTTGAGCAGCATTCGTTTCTTGTCTACCTTGACACTGTTGTAAATGACATTGCTTTCTTTTTTAATAAAAAATCTGCTAAACGTAGGGCAAAACTTCGACAGTTCAGTTGGAATCCTCTTACTAAGAAAGAAAAACGATGGCAAACAAAAAGAATTATCAAGATTAGATTTATAGCCAGCAAACTTAGAGCAATATCTACATTAATTGAAAACTGGGTTGCGCTTATAAACACTTCAAGACATTCAAAAAGATAAAAGCTTTAAAATTGAACAAAGAGACAGAGCTAATAATTTAGAAACAAAACTTAAAACAGGGACAACTTTAGTAACGCTTGCTTTTGTTGCTGATATTGCAGCTGAAATAGCAGCAGTGTCGGTTGCACTGCAAAAGTTCGGCACTACTCCAATCGGAAAGAAAAGTATGAGAAATATGCTTGTATCAAGAATAACATTGTTAAAAACTACGCGTGGGCCAACACTTAAAACTTTGTTACGAAGTTCAGACGTAGAGTTTGACGATGAAGGTTTTAATAGAATGACTATCAAAAACTTTGAAACCAGAAACGTTAAGTTTAACGGAATTTCTTTGAATGACCCAGACGAATTGTTAGACGAATTTAGGTTACACAAAAACCGGGAGGCTTATGTCGATAGTATACTGGAACAGGTAAATATTTATTACCCCGAAGATATTACAGACAAATTTGATATTTTCCTTTTCAATAACTGGCCTTCAGATAGCACTGAACTTGACACCTACGGAGACGACGATTTAATTGACTTGTGTAAAATGCTTAAGTGGGACTCAAAATTTGAAATAAATTTTCCGATTATGATAAATAATTGGCGCTTATTAAAAAAATCTATTGTTGCGGATAGCAGTTTTGTAACTTACTTAAGTAAAACACCTGAGGACGGCTGGACCCATTTCCTGAATACAGGAAGTCAGGTCTTCTGGACCCCTGTAATGACAAAAATTATTAGTCATGTAATTTCCGTCCCCGTAACGAGTACATCCGCTGAATATTTGTTCAGCCTCTATAGTGCAACAAAAACTATAAGAAGGTTCAGTTTACTTCCCCGCACTGTTGAAAATATTGTTAGGATAAAATTCAATAAAGATATCAACCTGACTAACTTTGACAGCTTAGGAACAACTCTAGAATTTTTAAAACTGTATGCTAAAAGTGACGATCGTTCACGTAGAACTACCTGGAAAAAGGTAAACCGGGATGAACAAGATGCAGAAGCCGAAAATGAGGGTGGCACTGAGGACGACGACACCGATGATGACGACTAGTATGTTCTAATTAATTTCGTGTATCAAAAAATGGTTAATGGTGATTATAATGTTTCATAATAAGTAATATAGAAGAATGAAATTTGCAAGTAACAATTCACACTTAGCCTAAAGCAGAATTCAGTTAACGCAAAGATTAATTTTACAAAATATAATAAGATGAATTTTAGAATATGTTAATAAGTTGTAAGCATAATAGATCTACTCTATTTTAGTGTATTTATACAGCAAATAGAAGGTAATTCAATAAACCATATTATCTTGGTGGCTAATATATCGTATGAACACATTTATCTGCTAATTAAACTCTTAATTGCAAGCTATTTCTTATCAAAATAATTAGTCGTTGTCCATGCTTTGGATATTTATAATTATTATTGCTTTACAAAAGTTTTATAATAATGTACATTTACTGCTGTAAATTCGTTAAATGCTTATATAAATTTGTAATACAAATTAATACTTTTGTTATTGGTTGTCACAAAAGGAGCGTAAACCGAAAGAAGAACACAGGTTACCATCGTTTAGTCAGATACATTAATACAAATTATTATGTAATCTTAAGTACAAATAGTAGTTTGCTAATGTATGAGTGCGGATGGAAACGCAAAAATATGATTTATAATTATCGGTCAAATTTCACTAATAAAGCATTCTGTGAATTAAAATTTCTCCTGCAAAATCTAAATCAAAAACCTGTTATATAATTTCTAATTGTAATTATTAAACATTAAAATTTTAATTAGAGATTGCAAATATTGTTTTTTGTTATACGCATATTTGTTTATTATTATGATTATCATTCTATTAAGCAGCTTGTCTAATCAGTTCTTGCATTATACGGAGCAACTATATAAAGGTAAATCTTTTGCTTGTCAGAGAGTGTTCTGACATACTAGTTTATAGTCCGCGTGTAGATATTTATAATAATGTTTTTTGTCTCCTCATGACTGGTAGAATTATTACTTTTTGCAAATAATTTGATTTACGAGCGTGTAACCCGAGTCTTAAGATCCATAATATTATTCATTTTTGGTTTTTATTTTTCGTAGTGACTGTTAATATTATTACTTGCTGTATAATATAATAAACTACATGTACTAATTGTAATCCGAATTTTAAGACTATTAGGTGTGCATCTGATATTTCATTGTTCTATTTGTTAAGAATATATTATTGTAACTAAAACACCTTGATTGAATTTATTGTTATAATATTGTTGACTATCCGCCGTATTCTAGAAATTGTAGTATTACATCAATCTAAAACTAACATTTCACTTCATTTTCTTGTAATAAAATGAAATCATGAATTTGTCCACATATAGTTAGTTATTGTGTTTATTTCTAGATGCCTGGCGTCTAAATCTGTATCTCTGCTTTTGCATATTTTCCAGTTCTAACTGTAGCACCAAATAATTGTATTTTTGTTCAATTTGAAAAACATTCGTATTTGAATCGGTGTACTTCTGTAATAAAATGCATCTCATTCTATCAAGGAGCTCCTGACGAATCCAATTATGATCAAAACCACAGTTTCGAAGCTTAGCGCTTTGCCTAGAACTTCCTCCCTAGTAAATTTGAAACAACCAATCAGTAAATACAATGGGGTACATCAAAATAAATTATAATTAGATGTGTAATATTGGCACTTAATACAAATACATTCTTACGTGTTCATCCCTAATGCTTTTTCCAAGCTGAATCGGCCAACGCTTTAATCTCTCAAAAATTGTAGAAAATGGAAATTCTATACACAATTATACAGAAATACAGCCAAGATTTTTCACTATTTTCAAGTCAAATATTTTTTTGTATAATTTTTAAAAAAATAATACTCTAATAACCTTCAAAAAAAAGTTGCTTAATTTTTGTTGAGGCTTCTTGTTTGTAAGGTCTATTTAATTTACGAAGTTCTTGAACAGCATCCATTGATCACGTTTTCTGTTCAAAATTAAAACACGTCAAATAATTATACATTACGTACAGGAGCTTTGCTTAACTGATTAAATCAAAAGAAAGTATTATCGAATTTAAATTGTATTTCCGTACGTTACACAGGAAATAAACGCGTCCATAAATGAAATTAAAAATAGTACCTAATCATTTTAGCTTACGCTTTTATCCTCAAAGTTCTACAGAAAACACAGGCAATATGTATATTTAGTGTGTAAAGCGTCAGCGTCTAAGCATGAATTAATTTTAAATGAATTAAATCTTTTTATATAATTAAGCTACACAACTTCAGGTTAAAAGCTTAGCTCACTATTCTTTTGGCTTTGAGAAGATTTAACGGAAAAACTCGCTAATTAGTGGTGCGTAAACATTAAAGCTGTGGCAGGGTAATAAAAGTTTAAGAAATCGATAGGTACAACTGTCACGTACGTGCTCGTAAATAAATTACAACAAACATTTTGGACTACAACTGTACCTACAGTAAGGTATAAAAACTGACCAGACACCGTATAAAGTTTCAATTATTCTAAATTACTCTAACTCTATTACTAAATTGTTATACGAAATTTTGTCCCTCGTTTTGAGTTGTGTACATCTTCCGCGAAAGCTATAAAATTTTGAAAACATTTGCGAGCCTAAACCGAGCTGGGAACAATGATTATTACAGTTAAAATACAAATCTTTTTGTCTTCATATACAGCTGAGTAGGAAAAGGAAAGTAGGAATAGAAATAAGTAAAGGAAGGGGTGGGAGCAAAAATGATAAATAATTAAAAAACGAGTAGGGCAGGTAGCAAAAGTTACTGGGGGAAGGGCAAGGAGGGTAAAGGCAAACATTTCAAAACAACTGGAGCAGGTAGCAAAAGTGACTGAAAGGAGGAGAGAGGAGGGTAAAGGCAAACATTTAAAAACAAATGGAGCAGAAAAGTTATTGAGACCGAAACTGAGATAGAAAATAATCATATCTTCTAATGATTGGATTCTATTTCTCAAGGGTCATTTATAAAGTACATCATAAAAAAACAATTTTCGACTTTTGGCTTATAAGGTTGAATCATGACAGCCTGGAGAGTGAAGGCAAAATTTCTAAAAACAGGAGGAGAGAGGACGGTAGAAGAAAAGATTGTAATTAATTTGAGCGAAAAAGGATGTTGAAAAGTAACCGTCAAAACAATTGAAAGGTGTGGAGTGTGAGGGTAGAATTCCGACAAGAACTGAAGGTGGAGAAAGTGAGTGTCAAAATTCTAACAGTAAATAAGAGTAAGTAAGGTGAGGGCAAAAATTCCAAAATATTTGAGGGAAGAGCGAGTGGCGAAAATTTCATTAAATTGAAAAATGGAAGGTAAGAGCACAAATTCTAATAATTTGAACAAATGAGAGTATTGTATTACGCGACAGGAGCTTTGCTCAACTGTTAACGTTATTCAAAACTAATATTGAATTGGTTTAGCACGTTCATAATAACACAGAACGCATTCAAAACTAGTACAAAGAATGGAAATGGTAATAATAATTAAATGGTAACTTACATTTTACACCAAAAACCAATAAGCACAATAATGAATAGAACCTTGTTAATCTATTTCAAAAATGTTACCGGGATAAAAATTGAACTGTAACAAATTTCAATCTTGGGCACGAAAAATTTTAAACTGCAAGTTTAACTTATCTATTTGTATTGTATTTTTAAAGCTTATAACCCGAGAACTCCAATTCAGGCCGAGTATGTACGCGGAATGCAGCTTGCTACGGATCGGTGAGAAAAACAAGTTTGAGCAGTTGAAATCTTGAAAGGTGAAACAACACAGAAACATTGTGGTACGTAACAAAAGACCATATGCTCGTTGGGTAGCTACTCCTTGCTAAAACACAAAATGAACGTGGTAGGAATTCAAAACTAATTAATGGTACACAATCATGACGGGATAAGAGCCTGCCTTGTACGGCGCAAAAAAGAGAACAAAAACTGTGAAAATGTATACTACATGCCAAATGGCTTTTTTATCTCTAAGAATGGTAAGCATTACCAAAATGGGCTCTGGCAAAGTCACGTTTATGTTATAGGTAGTTGAAGTGAGAAATACAGCAAAACCACATTCGTCACTATTTCAAGTTTGGTTTAGTAACATCTAAGTAGAAAAAATAAAGAGTCACTTTAAAAGGATGTTGGCCTTTATAAGGTATTCCAAAAGGAGGTCGATGTGAGGCTCTTTTGCATGTGCAAAGTTTCATTGTTTCAAGAAAAGCATTCTCAATCGTATATTAATCGTCTCTCTCTTTTACTATACTCTTTATAAAAGTGT
The DNA here is from genome assembly GCA_034695205.1 of Dicyrtoma fusca. Lineage (NCBI taxonomy): Eukaryota > Metazoa > Arthropoda > Collembola > Symphypleona > Dicyrtomidae > Dicyrtoma > Dicyrtoma fusca. The sequence goes on along the minus strand of JAQFZC010004367.1, from coordinate 926 downwards.
ATATATCAATAGCTGCACGCTTTCGGAATTGTAATATAAATTTTGTTTTATTTAAAATTGGCTACATAAACGTGTACCAGCAATGTAAAACTGTGACGCAGGTAGCTGCATATATTGTCACAAATCAATAAGTACAACACACGATATACTATATAAAGTTCATATAACTGTTGTATATAAGCAATTTACGACACAGTTTGGAATATGAAACATGCCGAAAAAGAAGTCGAGGGCAGTCAACATTTCCAAATGAGAAGTAAGCACTTCAGTATTCAGTACGTAAGGCATGCGAAATCCCATTAATTGAGATTGCTACACTGATGGTGATGCACGCTTGTTCACAAAATGGAAATAAGAATGATTAATGGTGTACCTAAAATCTATTATTTGACAGCCGTTCATTTAGGTAGGGCAAATGTTTGGTTATTTTGTACTTTGCAATCAGACTTTCGACGCTTTACGAAGTACAGTAATTACTCTTGCTTGCGACTTCAAAAACAGAACATGAGAAAAAGTAGTCGAGGTCAAAAAATTATACTGATTCTAACATATTTCTAATGACAAAAAATAATCATACCGTTTAATGATAGGATTCTATTTCTCAAGGGTCATTTATAAAGTACATCATGAAAAAACAATTTTTGACTTCCGACTAATGAGGTTTGATATTGAAAACCGGGACAGTGAAAGCAAAATTCTAAAAACAAAGGAGGGGAGCGGAGGGTGGAGTTAAATAATTTAAAAATTTGATCAAAAAGGAGGGCGAAGAAAAACATTCCAAAAAAAGTAAGAGGTGGCAAGGGTAGGAGTAGTAATCCAAAACTTACTGAAGATGGGAAAAGTACAGGCCAAAATTCCAAAGAAAATGAGGGGAGGAGAGGTGAGGGCAAAAATTCGCAAATAGAATTTGGAAGGGGGGGGGCACG
>JAQFZC010004366.1:0-16309 GCA_034695205.1 Dicyrtoma fusca | reverse complement strand
TCTCACTGCCAAGCCTTATCTACGTACGCCTCATTTCCAGCATAGTTAGCTGAAGTGTTTAGGAAATAATCCTAACAATGGTGATGAGATGAGGTAATAAATAATAATAATTTATTCATTAAGTCGATTTGGCCATTGGCGTATACGACATTGGTACACATTTTTACACTAATTGAGTTTCCATCAAAACGGATCCGTAGGATCCGGTGATAATATTATATATACATCAATTGTAACTATTATAGTCTGTAGTTATTTGGTTTAAGTTCTGTTCAATTCACCCAGGCGGGTCTGTTTCACCAGGTACCCCACAGCGACTTTTACAAATATGCATGTACATATGTAGTTATTTCAAATATTTTGTTTTTCAAGAATGGCTCAGTAACTTTTCTTTGTTTTCACTGTAGAAGTAGTGGTCGTCATGTAGGACCAGAATCCAGGAGCGGGGGCAACGCCATTGAGAAACAAAGTTAAAATAACATACCAGATTTTACTTGTTAGTATATGTGTATGCATGCATGATTAATGCCAATATAATTTAAATAATCGACTCATTCTTTGAAATAAAAAACGATTTATTTTAAACGTTATTCCTAGAAAGTTTTACGTAAAACACATTAACAGTTCATATTCATTTTATTTGTTCATACGCGGTCATTTTTATTTGCGCTAGACGCACTTTCGAAAAAGATAGTTTCCATTATCCAATTAAGCAGCTCTGAGACAAAACAAATTAGTTTTAAGAAGTAAACGTCGTTGAACTACACCAATATTAAAAATGTAAAAAGAATTAAAACATTTTACGCTTTTCCAAAGGATAAAAATATTCGAATTACTTGCTTTTAAGAAGTACCTTTTAAAGACGTTTTTTTGAAATGTAAGTGTATCACAAAGTGTAAATGTCACGTTTACACTTTTGTGAAAGAACCAATTCAATTCTTATCATCATGTGCAACAACTTTCTAGATCCCAGTTTCCGTCCAGCGTCCGTTGTGAGCATTGTAAAGATTAGAGCACAAGAGCATTTACGTCTTTTAGCCTTTTTGAAACGGTGTGGTGTTTGATTTTAAATCTTTTGGAAAGTGTTAATTTCTAGTATTGACCTTTTTAAAAATTTTGAAACTGGTGCTCGCATATTCTAGAAATATTATCAGATCAAATGTAGTATTTACATGCTTTTTAAAGGTGGGAAATGTTGTTTTCACTCTTTTTTAAATCAAAATTAAATGTATAAATTACCAGCTTTATAATCTACGCTAATTTATTGAAATCAAAACGCTTTATTAGGAATGCAATTTTCAGACAATTTCACATAGCACTTAGTTCAAATTCGTTTTACTTATTTTAGTTTTTTCATCAATGTTCATTGTTGTTTGCATTACCAAAGAATGGAACAACGGAGGTCCATCTGGAATGTAACACATAGCCATCAATTAGTTTTAAAAAGTGAGCGTCGTTGAGTTGTACCATTATTAAACATGTGAAAATGCTTAATAATTTCATCGAGGTAATTCAAGGTTTAAAACTCCCTTTACTCTTTTTCAAGATTTTTCCAGGCTATCTAAAATAGAGCTTAATAAAAAGGATGCTACGGGATCTACTTCTCCGTAAAGAAGCAAAAAGACGTAAGTGGAACACAATGTGAACAATGCGCGTTTTTCAAACTGTAGGCGTCATTTTTACACATTTGTGAAAACAAAACGCCATTCTTATTATCCACGAAAAAATTTCCCGATCTTTGTTTCACTCTATTTAAAAAGTACAAATTGAAGGTTTAGTATTTTTAAAATAGAGAAAATACTACAATTTCTGTACTAAGAAATGTCATGTTTGTATAATAAACTGTAAATATCCGTTTTTACATTTCAAAAAGGTGTAAATGCGCTTTTACTTATTTTACAAAAGTGATAAAAATATAATTTTTGTTTGTACTTTGTAGACGTGTACAGGACCAAATGTCTTTTTTCGCTTTGGTAAACTAGCGCAACTGAAGCAAAAATGGCATTAACACCTGGTGTAAGCAAACAGAATTCATAAACTTGAAACGATGGTTGTATATACATATAAAGTTTTACTGTAATGTCTTCTAACAAGGCTATCATAACTAAGTTAAATTTAATTAAGGTTGCGCCGTATGACTAAATCGAAACATAACAATGGTTGCCACAATAGGATTCAAATGCTTTAATTTATTGTTATTGCGCATTTCGAAATGTGGTTGTAAATAGTTCAACGCCGTTTAAAAATTAATAACAATATTGTTTAGTATTGCACTCAGTTGGATCCACTGGAAGGTTCTGGGTGGAATAAAAAATTAACTAATAATTCACCAAATGCAACCTAAGGGCGTCGTTCATAAATTACTCCATGTAAAGACACCTAGACATTTATTAAGATTGTGTAAGGGAACGTTCACAAATTACGTCATTCAATAGTAAAAGTGCCTCATTAAGAAATTCAAGGACAAGAATGAATTTGTGTGTAGAATATTTGTACAAAAAAATATAACTTCCACTTTAATGAAGCTTCATAAAGTAAAAAAAGAAATATACAAAAGTTACATTACTGTTTGTTATTTGAAATAAATGTATTGGGTCACAATTTCGTGTTTATGGCTTAGATGCTACTTTCAAACGGTCTGCGTTGTTCGTGCACTGCTCGTTATAAACAAAAATTATTTCATTAGCAGTAACCGTAGCCTCATTAACATTAACAATTAAATAAGGAAGTTGACTGAGCCATTATTAAAAATATATAAAAAAAATTAACAATTTTATGGAACTCGGTATTTGCTTAGTAATTTTTTTTATTCAAATTTTCCAAGCCGTTTCAATTGGAATTTGCACATTTAAGAAATATCGTCTAATGCATTACTTACATTCTCCTGAATGCTAACAAAATGCTCTTTTTGCCCATTTTGAAAAAGTGAAGATATATATATTCAAATTACATACTTGCTTACAAGGAATATGATGATGAGATGAGTTACTAGCAATTACTTCAATTTCTGGTGTACCTACATTTTATCGCATGTCTTACAATCTGTTTCAATTAATTAATAAAAATGCAGATACGCCAATTTATTTACAACTTGCTTCCTTCGAGCCAACCAACTGTGACGCTGTAGCAAAAGCAAAATGTTTATGAACCAGTACCTTTGCTTGTACTATAAAAGAAGGGAAACTACAGTTGATTAATTCAGTTTAAAACAAGCCACTTGAGTGTCTACTGTTCAACAGCTTCATTAACTATTTAATATTTATCATTATTCGAAAATGAACTCATTTGTAAGTATACCTACTATTTTGAATCGCTATAGAGCTCTTAACAAAGCAGAGTACTGACTTTATCAAAATTAAACAAACTAGTTTTAACTAGAAATTCAAAATACATTTTTATTTTGGGATTGTTACTGTGTTGCAAGTAATTATGTAGAATTACATTTTGTTTTTTAGGTGTTAGTTTGCTTGGCCATTGTAGCTGTAAGCTGCTTAGCTGGCAGCGAAGCTTCCGCTGAGAAATTTAAATATGCCAGCGACTTAGCAACGGACGCGTCTGGTCACGGAACTTATGCGCAGTCTCATGGCTACGGACATGCGCACAACAATGGTTGGGGCTGGGCACCACAACAGCATTATGGACACGGTCACGGTCACCATGGAAACGGCTGGGGCTGGAACAATTACGTGGCTGACTACGGATTTCAAATCGCCCGTAAGACCATCAGTTGAAACTATTTATATTTATTTATGAACTAACCATATGATAGTGCTGTTAGTTAAATAGAATCTATAATTTATTTTTTAATTTATTTTTTAATTTATTTTTTTAGCTGCCCATGGCTATGGCAACGGATGGGGCTGGGGTTCCGGTTGGACCGGTCAGAGTTATGCAAATATCAACCCTGGCTGGACTTCATACGGGCATGGACGCGGACATCATGGATACGGCCACTAACTTAGATTATTAAAATTATTGAAATTGCAACTTATATTCAGTGACTTGAAAAAGTTGTACGACGAGCTAATTACAATGCCGGAATCTAATAGAAATATATACCAGATTTTAGTTGTTAGTAAACATACCTACGTGTTTAATACGAATATAATAAAATTAAGTTGCCAATTATTTCAATTAAAAAACATTTTATTTTGAATTTTATTGCCGGACAATTTTACCTAAAAGCCAGTTCAATTACATTGTACTCATTTGGTATTCCTAATAAAGCGTGTGATTTTATTTCTATTCCCGAATTCTTTCCAAACCTAGAGTTTAACAACCACATACTACACTAGCACAAAACAGTTTAAAAAAGTGAGCGTCGTTGAGCTGTATCATTAATAAAGATGTTAAAATAATTAATAATTTCATCGTACTAATTAATGGCTTAAAAATCGCATTACTCTTTTTCAAGCTTTTTTAAAGCTACCTAAAACAGAGCTTCATAAATGGATGCTAGGGGATCTACTCCTCCGTGAAGAAGCAAAAAGAGGTAAGTAGAGCACAGTGTGAACAATGTGCGTTTTTCAAAGTGTAGGTGTCATTTGTACACATTTGTGAGAAAAACACCCCATTCTTACTATCCACGAAAAAATGTGCAAATCTTTGTTTCACTGTTTTTAAAAGGTATAAATAGAAAGTTTAGTATTTTTAAAATGGAGAAAATACTACGTTTTTTGTAATAACAAATGTCTTCTCTGTATACAATAACTAAAAACTGCTAATATGCGTTTCTTTGTATATTTAAAAAAGGTGCAAATTCGTTTTACTCATTTTTATTTTTGGTGAACATTTGTTGTTGTTTGCATTAGCAAAAGCGTTTCAGATGTCCATCTGATGAATTAAACATCAGCACTTACTAGTTTTAAAAAGTGAGCGTCGTTGAACTGTGAAATTTTTAAACTAACTGAACATAAACCATATTTCAGATTTTTATAATTTAAGTAAAATTGCGCCGTATGAATAAATCGAAACATAAAAATGGTTGCCACAAGGATTCAAATTTCATTAATTTATTGTTTATGCATATTTCGAAATGTGGGTATAAACATTTCTGCTATAGTTCAATGCCGTCTAAAAATTAAAAGCATTATTGTTAAACTGTATAACAAGTTGCGTAGAAGAAATTAATGATTGTGGATGAAATGAAAAATTAACAAAGAATTCATTAAATGCAAGCGATAGGCGTCGTTCATAAATTATTTCATGTAAAGAGAGATATAGACATTTATTGAGAATATGTAAGAAGTCGTTCACAAATTATGTCATTCAATAGTAAATGTGCCTCATAAAGAAATTTAAGGACAAGAATTAATTTGTGTGTAGAATATTGGTACAAAAAAATATAACTTCCCCTTTAATAAAGCATCATTAAGTAAAATAAATGATATTTAATATTACGGTCACCATGGACACGGCTACTAATTTTGATTATAAAAATGAACTAAAATTGCATATATATCCCATGAGTCGACAAACTTGCAAAACGAACTAATTAAAGTACTTGACTCTAATTAAATTAATACATGCCATATTTTACTTGTTAGTTTATGTATGCATGCATGATTAATGCCAATATAATTCAAATAATTTATTCATTCTTTGAAATAAAAAACGCTATATTTTAAAAGTAATTTCTAGTCAGTTTTACGTAAAACACATTGGCAGTTCATATTCATTTTGTTTCTTGATACGCAGGTATTTTTATTTGCGCTAGGCGCACTTTCGAAGAAGGTAATTCGCAAAGTCAACCTGTGTAACTCTGAGACGTAACAAATTAGTTTTAAGAAGTGAGCGTCGTTGAACTATACCAAAAATTAAAAATGTAAAAATAATTACAAAATTTTACGCTTTTTCAAAGGATAAAAAATATTCGAATTACATACTTCCTTTTATAGAAGTAACTTTTAGAAAAGTTTTTTTAAAAATGTAAGTGTATCACAAAGTGTAAATGTCACTTTTACACTTTTGTGAAAGTACCAATTCAAGTCTTATCATCATGTGCAAAAACGTTCTAGATCCCAGTTTCCATCCAGTGTCCGTTGTGAGCATTGTAAAGATTAGAGCACAAGAGCAATTACGTCTTAAAAGGTTAACCTTTTCGAAACGGTGTGGTGTTTGATTTTAAATCTCTTTGAAAGTGTTAATATCTAGTTTTGACCTTTTTGAAAATTTTGAAACTGGTGCTCGCATATTCTAGAAATATTATCAGATCGAATGTAGTATTCACATGCTTTTTAAAGGTGGGAAATGTTGTTTTCACACTTTTTCAAATCGAAATTAATTGTATAAATTACCAGCTGTATATATTCTACGAAATCTCATAATGACTTGATTTTGAATTTTTTTTTTTGAAATGGTGTAAATGCTTCTACCATTGTACCTTTCAAAAACGCTAAATGTACTATTTAGGTTTGTTTGATGTTTGCATTTTCAACGTTTCAAAAATGGCATTACTTGCTCAGTACTCGTCGTCTTCTTTTAAAAGCGATTCGAATGAGATAAAAGTCGCACAACGTTTTAAAATGCTTCATAGGTCGTTAACGATGTACGTTCTGTTAATACTATTTTGATGTAAATCTATTAGTTACCACGAAAAAATGCCCAAATCTTTGCTTCACTGTTTTTAAAAGGTATAAGTTGAAGGTTTAGTATTTTTAAAATAGAGAAAATACTACGGTGTTTGTACTAAGAAGTACTCCGCATCAACACTCATTTTAAGTGCTCACTAATTGTACAAAGTCACTATTACCGCCTTGTATTTTCAAGTCAAATATTAATTGAATAATTTTATCTACAAACGACGTTTGAAGACCGTGTTTTGAATGCAATTTGTGGACAGTTTTACATAAAACTCAGTTCAAATTCGTTTTACTCATTTTGTTTTTTCGTAAACATGCGTTGTTGTTTGCATTAGCAAAAACGTAATTTGAGATGTTCCATCTGGTTAATTAAACATTAGCACTAATTAGCTTTAAAACGTGAGTGTCGTTGAACTGTGAAATTATTAAACTAACAGTACATAAAATAAACTAACTTTCAGATTTTTTAAATTTAATTAAAGTTGCACCGTATAACTAAATCAAAACATTCCTTACAAGGAAAGAACTGTAAATCTATTATATGTATTGAATTAGTTTTAAAAAGATGCAAAATACAAAGGCTTTTTTAATAGTGTAAAACGTGCCACGTATGTATGTAGCTTTCAAAAACGATGGAATGTCCTATTTACTTGTTTTTGAAAAGAGGCAATTCAAGAGCCGTTACTGCAGCATTCTTACTAAATTAAGTGGCAAAACTGCTTTGAATGTGAATTTTTTAGTGAAGTGAATCATGTTCTACAATCTATTTGAATTAATTAATAAAAATGCAGATACACCAATTTGATTACTACTTGCTTCCTTTCAGGCAGCCATCAGTGACGCTGTAGAAAAAGCAAAATGATTATGTACTGTGCCTTTGCTTGTACTATAAAAGCGTGGAAACTACAGTTTAATAATTCAGTTTAAAACAAACAACTTGAGTGTCTACTGTTCAACAACAATATTTTTAGGGCTGCCTTAAATTAATTATAAAATATTCTTCATCATTCGAAAATGAACTCATTTGTAAGTATACCCACTGTTTTGAGTCGTTATAGAGCTCTTAACAAAATACTGACTTTATCAAAAATAAAAAAACTAGTTTTAAGTAGAAATTCAAAATACATTTTTATTTTGGGATTGTTACTGTGTTGCAAGTAATTATGTAGAATTACATTTTGATTTTTAAGGTGTTAGTTTTCTTGGCTAATTAAAGTACCGGACTCTAATTAAATAATACATACCAGATTTTACTTGTTAGTATATGTATGCATGCATGATTATTGCTAACATAATTTAAATAATTTACACATTCTTTGAAATAAAAAGCGCTTTATTTCAAACGTAATTCCTAGACAGTTTTACGTAAAACACATTGGCAGTTCATATTTATTTTATTTCTTCATACACGGTCATTTTTATTTCCGCGGGCCGCACTTTCCAGGATTACAAATTGCCAAGTCAACCTGTATAGACTTGAGACCCAACAAATTAGGTTTAAGAAGTGAGCGTCGTTGAACTACACCAATATTAAAATTGTAAAAAGAATTAAAAAATTTTACGCTTTTCCAAAGGATTAAAAATATTCGAATTACTTGCTTTTAAGAAGTAACTTTTAAAGAGGTTTTTTTGAAATGTAAGTGCATCATAAAGTGTAAATGTCACTTTTACACTTTTGTGAGAGTACCAATTTAATTCTTATCATCATCTGCAAAAACTTTCTAGATCCCACTTTCCGTCCAGTGTCCGCTGCGTTGTGAGCACTGTAAAGATTAGAGCACAAGAGCAAGTACGTCTTTTAACCTTATTGAAACGGTGCTGTATTTGATCTTTTTGAAAGTGTTAGTTTCTTATTTTGACCCTTTTGAAAGTGTTACTTTATAGATTTTAATCTTTTTGAAAGTAGTAAGTTCTTGTTTCGACCTTTTTTTAAAGTGTTAATTTCTAGTTTTTATTCTTTTTGAAAGTTTTAGTTACTAGTTTTTAAACTTTTTGAAAGTGTTAATTTATAGTTTTTACTCTTTTTGAAAGTGTTAATTTCCAGTTTTTACCCTTTTTGCAAGTGTTATTTCTTATTTTGACCCTTTTGAAAGTGTTAATTTCTAGTTTTGACCATTTTAAAAGTGTTAATTTCTAGTTTTGACCTTTATGAAAAGATTAATTTCTAGTTTGGACCATTTTTAAAGTGTTAATTTCTTGTTTCGACTTTTTTGAAAGTGTTAATTTCTAGTTTTACCCTTTTTGAAAGTAATAAGTTCTTGTTTCGACATTTTTTAAAGTGTTAATTTTTAGTTCTTACTCTTTTTGAAAGTTTTAATTACTAGTTTTTAAACTTTTTGAAAGTGTAAATTTCCAGTTTTTACCCTTTTTGAAAGTGTTATTTCTTATTTTGACCCTTTTGAAAGTGTTAATGTATAGTTTTGACCTTTTTGAAAATGTTAATTTCTAGTTTTGACCATTTTAAAAGTGTTAATTTCTAGTTTTGACCTTTATGAAAGTGTTTATGTCTAGTTTGGACCATTTTGAAAGTGTTAATTTTTGATTTTGACTCTTTTGAAAGTGGTAATTTCTTATTTTGACTGTTTTAAAAATGTTACTTTCTAGTTTTGACCTTTTTTAAAGTCATAGTTATTGGTTTTGAAAGCTTATGGAATGTTATTTCTAGTTTTGACCGTTTCGAAAAAGTTAAGAAGCAAATGGAGGCATACCTAAAATACAAAACTTTGTGAGATGTCACATTGTGCTTCTTAAGCACCTGAGCACAGGGCTTACTAGTAGAAGTTGCACTTTGGTTAAAAACCATGATTGTAAAAGTAAAGCTGCCCAAATACTATTTTTTGCTTTGGTAAGGAAACTAAAAGAAAATGGCATTTACACTATTTGTAAAAAAAAATAATTTAAAAGCTTGAAATACTGGTTGAATGCACACTGTTTTACTGAATTTTATTGTAATTTTGTGAAAAAGTGTATTATTTTACCGTGATTTTCTTAATCTTTTATCATTGCTTCTAATTTTACGTCAAATAATGGCTGAATGAATAATTTATGTACGAAAATAATACAAATACGCCCTCAACAGTGTAAGCCAGTTGTACACTTTGAAAAAAACACAAAGATGTATTTACTTATTTTATGGACAAGGTAGAATTTAGAAGAATCAGTTTACTTACAGCATTAAAATAAAAACGAATATGATTTTTTCAAATGCTGCAATTTTTGTATTAAAAAGTGTAAAATTACCATCTTTGCATTTAATTTTAAGGAACTGTGAATATGTAGCAGTTTGTTTGTCTGTAGCAATGGTGAAAGAGCTTAAGCACTCTTTTTCATCCTTTTAATAAATTATGAGAAGCAAAACTTTAAATAATAACTTTAAAAGAACGACGTTATATTTTTTAGAATTATTTTGCACCTGCACCGCCACGTATTACGTTGTAATTTTGTTCATCTGTTTACCTTTAAAGCGCCTGTAATACATACGGAAAAAGTGAGCGACGTTGAATTAAATTATTACCAAACAATTAGGAAAACGAACTGAGCCTACCCTTTGTAAGACGAGCTAACTACATTGCTGGACCAGATTTTAGTTGTCGGTAAACAGACCTACGTGTTTATTACTAATGTAATACAATTAACTTGCCAATTATTTCAAATAAAAAAGGTTTTTTTTTGTTTTTGCCGGACAATTTTACGTAAGAGCAAGTTCAATTACATTTTACTCATTTGTTATTCATAAGCGTGCGGTTTTATTTCTACTAGCGAACCTACAGCTTAATCAGTAAATGCCGTACTAGCACAAATTAGTTTTAAAACGTGAGCGTCATTGAGTTGAATCACTATTAAACATGTAAAAGCAGATAGAGCACAAGAGCATTTACGTCTTTTAACCTTTTCGAAACAGTGCTGTATTTGATTTTAAATCTTTTTGAAAGTTAAAAAGTTAATTAGTAGTTTTTACCCTTTTTGAACATGTTATTTTCCAGTTTTGACCCTTTTGAAAGTGTTAATTTATAGTTTTTACTCTTTTTGAAAGTGTTAATTTCTTGTTTTGACCTTTTGGAAAGGGTTAAATTCTTGTTTCGACCTTTTGGAAAGGGTTAAATTGTATTTTTGACCTTTTTTGAAAGTGTTAATTCCTTGTTTTGACATTTTTTGAAAGTGTTAATTTCTAGTTTTCACACTTTTTGAGTGTTAATTTTATGTTTCGACCTTTTTTGAAAGTGTTAATTTCTAGTTTTCACACTTTTTGAAAACGTTAATTTCTAGTTTTCACCCTTTTTGAAAGTGGTAATTTCTTATTTTGACTCTTTTGAAAGTGTTAATTTCAAGTTTTGCCTTTTTTAAAGTCTTAGTTACTGGTTTTGAAAGCTTATTGAAATGTTATTTCTAGTTTTGGGCGTTTCAAAAAAGGTAAGAAGCAAATGGAGGCATATCTTATACAAAACCTTTTCAAAAATGTCACGTTTTGCTTCTTAATCCCCTGAGCACAGGTCTTACTAGTAGAGGTTGCACTTGACAAAAGAAATGGTTTACTTATTATATCTTAAGAAGTGTGATATTTACTATTTTTTCATGACCGGTTTAATCTGGTTCTGATGGCTTTACTTTCGTACATTTATCGATTTGACTCACAAGGTTGAAGCTGGTACATCAAGAATTTTTTTTTGCGATAATAACCGCTTGTTAAACGAGTCGCTTCCCTATCACAATTGTTTCTTGTCGCCTCCTATATGTATACTTATGCGTATACAGATAACCAGATTTCTTTGTTGGTACTTATCTCATTGACCAGCACTTGATGCCAGATAATGGAATCTCACGAGTTTAAAGTGTTTGAACTTTTAACTCCTTTTTCATTTCACTTCATAGTAGTTCCGGTATTGAATTTCAAAGTTGGACACTAATTTTAGGGCTTCACACTACTTCGTATTAAAATAGGCAAATCTAGGATTTTTGTGCGTCTTCTTAGTGTAGTGTCACCGTCACCATCAAATTTTGTGAATTTAAAGATTGTGCAAAAAAAAAATATTTGAAGTGGTTTGTTGGAAATCGTGTGGGTATTTTTCTTTTCCCAAGCCAGGGCCAAGTTTTTTGTAAGTACCTTAAAAATTGTAAAACTTGGAGTGTGTTATTATTGTGCGTGCCCCTGCACGTGCGTGTCATTAATTATATTAAATTTGGATTTTGTGATTGATGAAGCTATTTGATTATTCAACCGATAATCAATAGTCGTCAGCTGTTTGCAGTTCAGTGGCTGGAGGATGTGTAGAATTTTAGTATGCACATAATGAAGAAGTGCAGTTTAGTAATGGTGAAGTCAATTTCCATATCACGCAATGTAAAACCAACACGTATTCTGATATACCTAGGTATATCTATAGTGCCATGTAAGCATTATACCAGTACCAGTACCAGTAGAGTGCTTACGGTTTGACTGAAACACAGTTACACAGTTTTGGTTAAATTGGTGCTTAAATGCCGATAGCCCATAGAATAGCTGTATACGTAACAAGGTTCATGGTTAATAGGCATACATTTATGTCGTTTGTAGGCTATAAGGCTACGACATATCTACAAATAATAAAGTTGTTGACAACTCAAACTAAAAGATAGGCAGAAACAGTTATGAGATACATCTAAATTAGAGCCTCGTGATAATATAACTGTACAATCGATAGAGGCTTTTAAAATCGACTTATTCCTTCAGGCATCGTTCGTTCGTGTTGTAACTGATACGGATGAGTAATTTATGCATGCCTCCAGTTATCTAACCAATAACTGTAGCTATACTGTCCGAATTATTTCTTAAAATACAATTTTATTACATACATAACTCTTTAATCGCATTCATTGTGCCTACTTATTAGAATATTTATAATTATTATTTGCAAGTGCACTTGACCGCCTTATCTCACAGAACAGATATGACATAATTTGTTGTTTTGTATTTTGTTCAGTTCCAACTAAAACTATAGCGCTATCTCATAATTTGTTTACTACGAATTTTGCGCTTAGCCTTACATTTTTCTAATTAGTTTTAATACCCTGCATTAAATACATAGGTGGAACTGATACTACATTGTATAATCTATTATTGTCCCAATCCCAAGTCCTAACTTCATGGCTGTTGCGTAAGGTTACTACTTCGTTTTGTCTAGGGTAAATGGCGGACAGTTCACCCCCCGACGATTTACTCTCTATTTCCACAAAAATACTCTAATACTAAATATGTTATGCTCGGAAATTACAAGGTTTTTGAAAACAAGGTATTTTGGGCCGCCTTAACCTATTCGGAACTGGTCAACCATGAAAAGAATGCTTTACAAGTGTTTAATTCTATAAATAACACTTTTTCAAAACAGTCAAAACTAGTAAATTACACTTTTTCAAAAAGGTCAAAACTAGTAAATAACACTTTTTCAAAAAGGTCAAAACTAGTAAATAACACTTTTTCAAAAAGGTCAAAACTAGTAAATAACACTTTTTAAAAAAGGTCAAAACTAGTAAATAACACTTTTTAAAAACGGTCAAAATTACAAATTCCTCTTTTTCAAAAACATTCAAAACTAAGTGTATTACCGTTTTGAAAAGGTTGATAATTACACACATGTGGCTTGTGCATACCTAATGCCTATACTTGTGCTATTTCTTACACAAAACATGTGCCGATTACGTGAAAACAATCATTTCTGCTGTCTGGCTGAGGAAATTATGGAAGTATGGAAGGCCGAAATATACATAATACATACCTACGTAGAAAGGATAAGAATGTGTAAAAGTAGACCGACAACTTATTGTTATTGAATGACATTGGCTTTGAAATTGGGGACTGACTGGGATAGTGAGCTAAATTCCAAATGCCATACACCAAGTGGCAATGGCAATGGCCCATGACAGAAAAAGGAAAAGTATAAAAATAAACCGGGTATTTATTATAGATATAGATATAGCTATACCTATACATGTGCCTACTAGTTGTTCTATTTTCCCAGCATTTACCGTTCTTGAGCCCAGCCAGAATATTTCCTACTTATTCTTCATAACCATCCATCCATCCATCCATTGTACCCTCCATAGACACGGAGATAGTATTTGTAAATTCATGGTCGGTTGCTACTTGCTAGGATTATCTATACAAGTGTCCAATGCAATGCACTGTACCTTGGGGGCTGTCCATAAATTACTTTTGCAAACGACGGTAGGTAGGGGGTTGGAGCTTCCATTTAAGCTAATGTTAAAAAATGCAAACTTTTGGGGAGGGGGGAGAAAATGTCAGAAAAATGCAAACGTCATTTATGGACAGCCCCTTGCTTCCCTTGCCAAAGCTGTCAGCTGGGTAATTATTTTTCCATACTTTTTCCCTTCACTTCGATCTTTCGATTATATCGGTTTCGGTAGCATTGCATTGCCAGTGCCAGAGCGAGTGCCGGTAGTGCCAGCAGTGCCAGTGCCAGGGCTTCTTCTACTATTACATAATAGAACACCAACCACAAGTAGTGCGTAAAAATGTTAATTTTTTATAGTAATAATAATTGTTATAGATTATAGTACCTACTGATAAATTGGATAGTACATAGACATATGTAGGTATTATCGGTATCTAAAGGTTATGGAAAAAAACCCATTGCTTCTGTGATATTTTGCTCCATGGTTGAGCATAACAATACAATTTACAGGGAGATTACAACTTACGATTAGTAGGCACTTGAACAGCAGTTCAACTTGAGCCTATCTTCATTAACCTATTCGCAGCTGGCAAAGCATGAAGTTGTTTACTGTTTATAAGTAGTTTATTTAGAACTTTCAATAGAGTCAAAACTAGAAACCAACACTTTCAAAAGGTGTAAAACTAGAAATTAACACTTCCAAAAAGGTGTAAAACTAGAAATTAACACTTCCAAAAAGGTGTAAAACTAGAAATTGGGACTTTCAAAAAGGTCAAAACAAGAAAACAACATTTCACAAAAAGTTTAAAACTAGAAATTAGCACTTTCAAAAAGGCGTAAACAAGAAATCAACACTTTCCAAAAGGTGTGGAACTAGAAACTAGCACTTTCAAAAAGGTGTAAAACTAGAAATAAGCGCTTTCAACGAGGTGTAAAACTAAAAATTAGCACTTTCAAAAAGGTCTAAATTAGAAATCAACATTTTCCAAAAGGTATGAAACTAGAAATTAGCACTTTCAACAATGTCAAAACTAGAAATCAACATTTCACAAAAGGTTTAAAACTAGAAATTAACACTTTCAAAAAGGTCTAAACAAGAAATCAACACTTTCCAAAAGTTGTGAAACTAGAAATTAGAACTTTCAAAAAGGTCAAACCTAGATATTATCACTTTCAAAAAGGTCTAAATAAGAAATTAAAATTTTCCAAAAGGTTTAAAACTAGAAACTAACACTTTCAAAACGGTCCAGCCAAGAAGTCAACATTTTTCAAAAGGCGTTAAACTAGAAACTAACACTTTCGTAAAGGTCCTAACAAGAAATAAACATTTTCCAAAAAGTGTGAAACTAGAAATTAGCACTTCCAAAAAGATGCAAAACTAGAAACTAACACTTTTAAAAAGGTGCAAAACTATAGATAGATACATTGCTGTTTCGAAAAGGTTAAGTCCAATTGCATCGTCACCCAAACAAGAACGCACTCACATCAGACAGAGTGCCTGCACTTGAGCCATCATCGCATTGCCATGCCATCATTGACTGCCTGGGCTCTCAGCCTAGCATTACATTTTCACCTGTCTTGTGCCGTCTATAAACCATTGTGTCCATTTTCGAAATCAGAATATTTAAACGAATTACAGTTACAAAAGT
The DNA here is from genome assembly GCA_034695205.1 of Dicyrtoma fusca. Classification (NCBI taxonomy): domain Eukaryota; kingdom Metazoa; phylum Arthropoda; class Collembola; order Symphypleona; family Dicyrtomidae; genus Dicyrtoma; species Dicyrtoma fusca. The sequence continues at coordinate 913 of JAQFZC010004366.1, read as the reverse complement.
GCTTACAACTTTAATTTTTTACAGTTTTTTCCCCCAAAAAATCAGTGACCAGTGCAGTACAGTGCTATTGCAATGGATCCCATTGAGCTGCGGCACTCAACGGAACTGGACTCTTTCCTCAGTGAGTTCGGCTCCCGAAATCGCCTTAAAAGAAACTCTACAGCGAGCATTCGTTCCCACTCTCGCTCCCGTAAAAATTCCCTACAAATCAATGATAAGACTGTCGAAGAGGAAGCAGTAGAAATCATCCCTTCTGGGGCTACAAATGTGAAAAATAATAATAATAACAATAATACTAGCAAACTATCTCTATGGAGATCCCACGAGTTTCAAAAAATTCAAATTTTGCCCCCTTCGGAGGGCGAAAAGTGCCGGCATAGTAACAATAATGTGAGTGAGAATGGTGCAAAGGACTTGGAAAGCGGCGGTGGTGGGTTTCAAGGTCACGAGACTGACAGTTTAAAGGGAGAGAAAGGGAAAGGGAACGGCCTTGACCCTGACCTTGAGGATGACGACCTTGGGGATGATGACCTTGAGACTGAGAAGGGGGCGGGGGCTCACAAATTTACGGGCCTTGGCTTGGCCCTCCTGTCCTGCTTGGCCTTTTCCCTCAGCTCCCTCATCATTAAGTACATGAAGGATTACCATCCCTTTAGCAAGTGTGTCTGGAGATTCCAAGGATTAGTTTTGCCGGCCATTCCAATGATGATCTTTTCGGCCAAGTGCAGGAAGGAGCACATCTTTGAGACTGTCTGGCCAGTGTGTCATGATGATAATTGGAAGAATATTCTTTATCTTGTGGTGGGTGACCAAATTATTATAAAATTAAAAGACCATTAACCTATTCGCAACTGGCAAACCATGAAAAGAATGCTTTACAAAAGTCTTTATTTCTATAAATTAACTTTTTCAA
>JAQFZC010004365.1:0-16310 GCA_034695205.1 Dicyrtoma fusca | reverse complement strand
GGTCAAAACTAGTAAATACCACTTTTTCAAAAAGGTCAAAACTAGTAAATAACACTTTTTCAAAAAGGTCAAAACTACTAAATATCACTTTTAAAAGGACAGAAAAGTAGAAATTACCGTTTTCAAATGGTCAAAACAAGAAATTCTTTTTCAAAATCATTCAAAACTAAGTATATTACCGTTTCGAAAAGGTAATGTTTCAATAAATTCGAAGAAATGGAGAAAATAGAGTACTTTTGAATTTTGATTTTGCATTAAATTTGCATTTTATTTTTGTTTACAAGCCCGCATGTTGCTGTTTACGGTGTATTTAATTGAGTTACAAAAATGTAGTACCACAACAAGTGAAAAAAGTGCAAAGTGCAATCTTGTTCACTCGCTCTGCTTATAAGGCAGTGATAAGTGTAATAAATTCATTGCTATTATGAAATATGAAATATTATGAGAACACTTTTTGCTTTTAACATCTTAACTGTCACAGTTCACAGTTTATCATGTATTTGACACAGAATGGGTGACGTTTTGACTTTTACTTTCTGCCTCTGTATGCATTGCATTGTGTTCTTTGACGTTAGGAACGAACGTGTGTACTATTTCTGATTCACTCGCCTGATTGTATTTTGTAATAGACTCTGAGTCTCGATTATGATGCAAATGTTTGTAGTGTGTGAGCTCGTATCGCATTTTAAGGAGATTGACACCAGACCAGAAGATATTGATTTTTGTGGGTAGTAAAAGAAGCAAAGTGACGTTTGATTTGAGGCGTAGTGCCCAGTTTTATTTAGATGGGAAAAAATGCATTTTAAATGCTGTTTTGGGAAGATGCAAAATGTCGTATTACACGTTTTTGAAAAGGTGCAAATAACGTCCTATTTACATGTTTTTGAAAAGATGCAAAATGTGGTATTTATACATATTTTCGAAAAGATGCACAATGTGCTATTTACATGTTTTTGAACGGATGAAAGATCCCATTTTACTCTCTTTGTTTAGAAACGACGAAAAAGCTCCTCCTTCTACAAAACAAAATCCTTAAAATATGCGTGAGCTGGTATGATTGGTAAATACCAATAATAAAATATAATAAATATAGCTATACTTATAGTTATAAACTTAATATTTATATTTTAATCCAAATACATAAAATCAAGAATAAGACTGGAATTTAGACACAATCTAACTCGTTACCCTCAAATTAAAAAAATCATAAAAATTAAACGGCTTCCAAGCTGTGCAATAGAAACTACACTATCCAGTGGAAAATTTTCAATTTGCAATTTATTAAAATAGGACAGAAAGTACAATTTTGACTTATTTTCTAGATCCAGAAGGTGTGATTCAAATATCCTACTTGCATCTTTTTTAAAAGGTGCAATTGCCTCATTCTTATTTGAACTGTTTGATTCTATTTTCGAAAAATTGTAAAAGTTTCTATATTTACATGCTCTTAGAAAAGTACGCAATTTTGCAAATGTCCCATTACACATTTGTGAAAAGGTGCAAAACGTTCTATTTCCATTTTTTCCAAAGTAAAAACACTCACTAAATCCCCCACTCATTAGATAATATGTTTTTTGAAAAAGTATATTTCCTATTTAACATGCCTTTTAAATGGTAAAAATTCTCCATTAAACTTACATCTTTTGAAAAATGTGCAATAAGCCATATTTTTATGTTTTTAAACTAGCATTTACGCCATTTTGCCACTCAAGCCATCATAAACACGGTGCACCACTAAATAAAAAAATAGCCTCTGTCGACTCACTATAGTCAGTCCCATTGCGTGTATGTAATCTGTGGGAATTTGCCAAATTGTGTGTCTATGCATCCAGAAGCTATATAACAAATAACAAATAACAATATTGCTTACTAGTTAGTATTCAACTGACTAGTCATTGACCAAGAAGCCATAGCCAAAGCAAATCAAGATCGAATTATAAAAAATGTGAATGAAAAAAAAAAGTTGATACAATTTAAATTGGACCACGTATACACACACACACACACACACATGCCTATTGATTGCATTGCATTGCATTGACGTGGTCATTTGAATACAATAATAATTATACATTGAATTGGAGGTCCCTTCTAAAAGCACGTATACGCTATATCTATACGATCGACTAGCAGATGATTTTTATATAACTAATCTGATCATACTCTATAGCTTCTAATTAGCATACATATATAGCACCTGCTATCTCTATTCACACCACGAACAACTGGCTACAGTAATTAGTCCAGGGAAACGGAAGAACAAAACAAGAAACCAAAATCAAAGCTATAGCATAGCCATAGCTAGTAGCAGGTACTATGCATTGTTACTGTATTTTTTTTTATTTCTAATAATAATTGCTTACCTATTGTTATAAATAAAAATACATACTAATGGAACGGAATGGAATGAATTTATTTTCTACGTTGCTAGATTAGAACTTGTGGGTTGCGTTTTGCATTGGTTTTGGTATTGTATAGATTGTAGCGTGTGTGTGCCGTACCCCAGCAAAGCAAAAAACCTTAAGTAGTTTTGCTCTAAACTAACTAACAATGAGAAAGGGGAGCATCTACTATGTACTACCAAAGAAAATCAAGTCATTGAAATATTTTTTCTTTTGCCTATATAAATACATGGGCCAGGGTTAAAAGTCAACTTTAGTTGTTGTGTAACCACCTTTGGAAGAACACACGTGCAGGTGAGTTGTGAGCGAGTCAAAGAACACGCAGGGCTTGTGATTGTTTAATTTGTACAATTTATTATTATTATTATTATTATTATTATTCTTTAAAATCAGTCCGTAATTTCCTTTCCTTTCGTTACGCACGCTACACAAAAGACGAAAGACGAAATACAGCCGTTGCAATAAGTAAACTATTTAATTATAATTGTGATTTATTTATTTATTTGATTATAGAAAAATCAGACTGAAAATGTACACGTTTGCGAGTATTGTGATCCTGAGCTTGGCCACCGTGGCCATTGCCCAACGCCAACAGCTTCAACAGAGTACAACTCCCGTTCCTATCCTCAGACAAGTGAACACGTAAGAAATTAAGACACTCTTTTATATTTTATTACATTTTTTTGACTAATTGTCAGTACTGATTGTACTAAATACTGAAACAATTGTTGAAATCTCGTTAATCCTATTATGGTTTCCTTTGTTGCCTATAAAGAAAAATGACGCACTTGTTTCTGTAACTAATTAAAAAAAAACAGTGATTTAATCTTTCTAATGCGTTTAAAATGGATAGATTATGACGATTAACGAGTTTTAAATCCAAGTAATCAGTTTTTTGAGAAGTATTATATTGTAAAATTATTGTTGCTTTTGTTGTAAGCGGCGTTGAGCCTAAGCAAAATATTTTTTTAACAATTATTTTTAACCTTTTCAAAACGGTCATATACTTAGTTTTGAATGTTTTTTAAAAACAAGAATTTCTAGTTTTGACCATTTGAAAACACTAGTTTCTACTTTTCTGTCCTTTTAAAAGTGTTATTTACTAGTTTTGACCGTTTTGAAAAAGTGGTATTTACTAGTTTTGACCATTTTGAAAAAGTGTTATTTACCAGTTTTGACCTTTTTTGAAAAAGTGTTATTTACTAGATTATGACAATTTTGAAAAAGGGTTATTTACTAGTTTTGACCGTTTTGAAAAAGTGTAATTTACTAGTTTTGACCGTTTTGAAAAGGTTAATTTATAGAATTAAACACTTTTGTAAAGTATTCTTTCCATGATTCCCCAGTTCCGAATAGGTTAATTTGCGAGCCGAACAATTTAGTAGTGTGATTACAATTCAATTAAGGATGGAATTTAATTAATAAAAATGGGATCTTAATTAAATTTCCTTAGCCACAATGATGATGGCTCCTACACTTATGGCTACGAGGCTGCGGATGGCTCCTACAAGATCGAGACGAAGGCCGCTACCGGCGAGGTCCGAGGAAAGTACGGCTACTACGATGATGCTGGAACTCTCCGTGAAATCGAGTATGGAGCATCCCGCAATGGCTTCGCCCCCTCCGGAACCGGAATCCAAGTCCCAGAAGTCCCCATCGGCCCCAATAATATCCGAAGTGACAATCCCGAAGATTATGACGATGGCCAATACCGTCCCGGTCCAGATGAGGCCGGCTACCGTCCATCTGCTCAACAGCAACATGTCCGAACTGCCCCAGCCCGTCTCAGCAATGCCCGTCAATTCAATTTCCCAGCCCAACAACAACAACGTCAACAACAACCCCAACCCCAACAACAAAAATTCCAACCACAACAATACCAACAACAACAACAGCCACAACCCCAGGTCCAACAACAACAATACTACGAGCCTGAGCCCCAACAACCCGCCTACAGACCCATCTCACTCCCATCCGGAACCTTCCAAGGTCACCCAGCCAGAAACATTAACTTGAACTCTGGCTCTTATTCCATCCAATATTAAATCTATTGGGGTGTGAAAAATCTTTAATCTTATACAAGCCAAAATAATGCTACTCAAATGCTTTATCCAAATCCAAAAATGTAATTATTATTTACACTTTTTTGTGTGTGTAAAAAAGACACTTTTGTCCTGTTTTTTATGTAATATTTTATGTACCTATATGTATTGAGTCATAATCAATCCAATCACCATCTGTCCTTGGTGTATTGCTGGTACTGATAATGATTTATGGTAGCATAGCATTTGCATTTGTTCATTTTTTTTCCTTTTGCTGACTTTTATAAAGCTGTATATATATACCTATGTGTATCAAATGTGTATAATGTATTATTATTTACCAAAATTAAAAATGTATACTCGAGTATAGTAATTACTTTTTTCCCTTTTTTTTTTATTTAATACTCTCAATTCTCAATCTTTATTACTCTGTCATTGGCATTGGTATATCTTTAAGGCAGGCAAAAAGGCGTGCAATAAATAAACCTGATTTAGGACCGTTTTTTTTTATAAATTAAAAAATGTTTCAAGTTTGCTTCTTTTAAAGTGCACTACTACCTAAACGGTAATGGGAATTACAATTGACAATGCATTTTCTGTAACACAAAAAAACAATAATCGATTAGCGATTGGCAATGAAACTGCGAGCGACTGCAGAAATACAAAACATTCGGCATTCCAGAATAGAATTACTTTTTTTTAAAAAAATTAAATTGCAGATGCAGACAGCAGAGGCTTTTATTACTAGCCAAATACATTTTTTTAATAAATTGTTTTGTGCTTCCGACACGTAATCTGTTTTAGCATAAACTGTAACGTGTTTTGCTGCTATTTTGCGAGGCACGTTGTATGATTATGATTAATCGTAAAATAAAAATGACACACCCGAACTAGATAGCCATTAAGTTGATTGTAGTTTCAGAAGAGGCAAGTGCACACCTGTAATTACTCATTTTTGATTACAATAGTTACGTAGCAATCAATGCAAATAATAAATGCAATGCAAAATGCAACAAAGTACCTTTAGAGATGGGAAATTGCCACGTTGGTAGATTTAACATTGTTGCTTATAGAAGTTAATTATTTGAAACATGTGCCTAAAAACTGCGCCACCTTAACTGCATGCACCAGCGATTTCCCTCCTTAAATTCAAACCCTTCACATCGTGCTACCCAACGAACGAGTAAGCACATTTTGAGTTTCTTGATTGTAATTAAAATAATTACGATTAAAATCAGTTTAATTCGCTGATTAAAAGCTGAAACTCATTTATAAAGTTCCTGTGTGTATTTCTCCGTCAAAATGGCAAAAAGTTTGAGAAGCAAGTGGCGTCGGCGGATGCGGGCAGCAAAACGGGAAAAATACGGGCAGAAGGAAGATGCTCGGCTCATCAAAATGCTGGAGGAAGCTGGTGACTATCAAGTTGTTCCAAAAGGTAATTTAATCATGATTTTAATTCAGTGATTAATTAATTGTTTTAAGACAAAAGAAGTAATTGAATTTAACCTATTTCGAACTGGTGACTCGGTAGTCATTAACCATTGACCATGGAAAGAAGGTTCGACAAAAATGTAATTATATTCTACAGATTTTCAGCTTTTTCAGAAACATTCAAAATTAACTAGCCTAGTAACTACAAACTTGCACTTTAAAAATGGCCAAAGCAAGAAATTAAAATTTTCCAAAAAGTTAAAACTAGAAAAATCAGTATTTTTAAAAGCATTCGAAACTAGTAACTAGTACTTTCAAAAAGGTCAAAACTAGAATCCAATATTTTTAAAAGTATTCAAAGCTTGCAACTTGTAACTTTTGACTGGTACTTTCTAAAAGGTCAGAGAATAAGAAATCAGGATCTTGAAAATCATGCAAAACTTGTAACTTACACTTTCAAAAAGCTCAAAACTAGAAATCAGCGTTTTCAAAAGCACTCAAAAGTAGTAAGTAGCTATTTCAAAACTATCAAAACTATGAATCAACATTTTCGACAGCATTCAAAACTAGTAATTAGCACCTTCAGAAAGGTCAGACCGCGAGTTTGGAGAGTTCAACATGTTCGAAAAGGTTAAAACGTGAAAATAACAGTTCCATTGTGACTCGAGTAGAACATATTTATGATTTTTTTTGTATAATTTTGTTTTTACAGTCAAAGAAGAGCCAGTTGAAATCCAAGAGCTAGCCACGCCTGACCCCGTCACAGTAATGAATCAGGACGACGATCCTATCTTAATCTCCCCAGTACGGAAGCCGATCTCTGACTCCCGTCGACGATCAAGATCTCGTAAATCCCGTCGTGACCACCAGCGTGGGGAGTACAGCAGTGACGATAATTCCGAGGATGAAGCCGCCGCACAATTGGAAATGGACACGGCCCAACCCCCAAAGGAGAAGGTGGCCCGGATTTTCAACAAGAAGACGAAAAGAGATCAATTTGGAAATTACCCCGAGTGGATGAGCATCCGGAAGATTCAGAAGCAAAAAAAACAGAATAAGCGATTACATAGTAAACGTGTGAGGCTCGCAAAGTGTAAGAAATAAACGTAAAATCATAAATAAATAAACGCAATCAAATTGGTTTTTTTCTTTTTGTATCTCAAAAAATAGTAAGAATTGCTGTTTGCTTGGCCAGAATTAATTACTTACTCACAACGCAACCTACGTATCATTATTTTCTGTTATCTGCATCTGTGTAAATATCTTTTGTTTTTTTTAACCTATTTGCAACTGGGAGGAAACCATGGAAAGAATGCTTTGCAAAAGTGCTTTTTCTATAAATTAACTTTTTCTAAAAGTCAGTACTAGAAATTAACATTTTCAAAAGCATTGAAACCCTGTAGCTAAGACTTTCAAAAATGGCATAACAGTCAAATGACACTTTCGAAAAGCAAGCAAGGTGTTACCATTTTCAAAAAGACGTGAATCAAGCAATTAACACTTTCAGAAAGGTCAAAATAAGAAACTAACACTTTCAAAAAGATGTAAAACTAGATATAGTACCGTTTCGAAAAGGTTTAAATTACATTTCTACTTTAGTCTCAGTCGAATTTTAAAACAATGCTGTATAAGCCATTTAAAACAGAATTAACTTTTTTTTATCAAATCGTTTATTATCAACCAAACATATTATTTTGTGCTCCACACACACACTGTTATCAAAGTATTATGTTGTTATGTTGCAAGTACTTTTACAATAATGACAAATGACAGTGACGCTGCACTCGAGCTAACTAGCAGATTACAATAAGAATGTAAAACAATACAGCTAAGATGTAATTTCATAACATTAGTATGTATTTACGTAAAGGTAAAGCAGTTATTGCAATTCCATATGTACTTCTACCCAAACCGAACAATCATTGTTTTAAGTAGGTCCGTATAGAATTACATGAATCGATTACAAACAAATAATTTAGAAAACGAGGCGAATGTCCACATAGGAAGTTGTTGCTGTAATTCACACTTTCACTGGCGTTGTTTGAGCTGGATCTGTTGGCTGTTGCTGTTGGATTGTAGCTTTTTTCTACTAAATAATATAGTGTAATAATATAGTAAATGTACGGGACGAGAGAATTTGTAGGAGATTGTAGGAAATTAAAGGTAGAGCCCCTCTGGGGTGCCCTCCTTCTTCCGGTACAAAACATTCTCCTTGGATTTCTTAAAGTCCTCATTCGTCACTTTCATCCGCCTCTCACGCAAAGCCATTAGACCAGCTTCGGTACAGATGGCCTAAGAAAAGAATAAAAAATATAAAATCATCTTTTCCACATTTGATTTAGAATTGAGACAATTAGCAAGTGAGCAGATATTTCTGAACTTGACTTTATTGAGAATGAGTTACGCATTACCTTGATATCTGCACCGGACAGATCATCCTTAGACATGACATGGTCATCAATCTGGACATCGGGGGCCATGGTCATTCGAGCAGTGTGAATGGTAAAGATTCTCTTCTTGGTCTTTTCATCAGGGAGTGGGAACTCAATCTTACGATCAATACGACCCGGACGAATTAAAGCAGGGTCCAAGGTTTCAATTCGATTCGTAGCCATGATTACTTTGACATCACCACGAGAATCGAAACCATCCAACTGATTCAACAGCTCCAACATCGTACGCTGAATTTCACGCTCACCACCCGAATTTGAATCGTATCTGAACATCAAATATACAAAATATCATTCAAGTACTACCTTTACAAAATAAACTAATATAAATATACCTAGTTATATAAATAACAACCTATTCGCAACGGAGAAACTATAGAAAGAATACTTTAGAAAAGTGCTTTTTCTAGAAATTAACTTTTTCAAAACGTCAAAACTACAAACTAAAGTTTTCAAAAGCATTCAAACCCAGTAACTAAGACTTTCAACAAGGTCAAAACAAGATATTAACGCTTTCAGAAATATTTAAAACATAAAATTAATATTTTCAAAAAGTTGTAAAACAAGGAATTAACACTTTCAAAAAGGTCAAAACAAGATATTAACACTTTCAGAAAGATGTAAAACATGAAATTAACACTCAAAAAGTTGTTAAACGAGAAATTAGCATTTCCAAAAAGATGTAAAACAAGAAATTTACATTTCCAGAAAGGTTAAAATAAGAAATTGCATTTTCAAAAAGACGTAAAACAAGAAATTAACAAATGTTAAAACAAGAAACTGACATTTTCAAAAAGATCTGAAACTAGATATAGTAACCGTTTTGAAAATGTTAATTTAAGAATTCAGAAAGATGTAAAACAATAAATTAACATTTTCAAAAAGTTGTAAAACAAGTAATTAACACTTTCAAAAACGTCAAAACAAGACATTAACACTCAGAAAGATGTAAAACTAGATATAGTACCGTTTCGAAAAGGTTAATGCTGCTGCTAGTACTGGCTCATAATTACTTACCTTTTGGTTCCTACCGCATCGATTTCATCAATAAATACAATTGAGGGAGCGTGTTCTTCGGCCACACGGAACAATTCACGAACAAGCTTCGGACCATCACCCTTTACACGTAAAAAAAAGAGAAAATGAAACACCTATATATAGATGTAACAATCACCACCACGTAATACATAAATCAGTAGCACATCTTCAAAGCTAGAATAGCGGTGGTGCGGTGCTGGTACAAATAATTTTCTGTAGTAATTTAGGATTTAAGATTTAACGAAGCAACGAAACCCACCAAGTATTTCTGAATCAGTTCTGAGCCCACAACACGGAGGAAGGTTGCGGAGGTCTGATTAGCCACTGCTTTAGCTAACAGGGTTTTACCAGTGCCAGGGGGTCCGTACAGAATGACGCCTTTAGGGGGACGAATACCCATTTCCTCATAGTACTCAGGGTGGGTCAAAGGTAATTCCACAGATTCTTTAATTTCTTGAATTTGGGTATCCAGCCCTGTCAAAGACAAACCAAGCCAACATTTCATAGACCATTTTACAATACTGTGCGGACTAACTTTCAAAGTTTCAATGAATTTATGGCTTGTGGTGCTTACCGCCTATATCAGCATACGTTTCTTGAGGTGCCTTTTCCAGCTTCATGACGGTTACCATGGGATCCGTGTCATCGGACAGCACTCCTACGACGGCATGCACCTTATGATTGAGTAATACAGCACAACCAGGCTCCAGCTGCTCTTTATCCACGAAGGACAGAATGGACACGTAGTGCTCTGACCCAACTGACGTTGATACAATCGCATGATTATCGTCGATGATCTCCTCTAAACTTCCTACGGACATTGGAGTGCCTCTCAAGTCGTCGACCTATTTTGTAAACAATCCATTTTAGTAAGTATAGACTCAAACACAATGACACAATCCTGCTGAAGCTCTACAGCAAGCATATTATTTATTTCTACCAAAGCGCCTATTTACTATTTTCCTTACTAAATGGATAAAAAGTAATATTAATATTTCCATCTGACTGATTATAAATCGAATATTTAGTGTATCAGTACTTAAATTCTATTTTAAGAATACATAATACTTAGGTATACACTATCGTAACCTATTGGGAAATGGCAAACTTGTTGTTTAGTTTTTAAACTACAAATTAACATTTTTTCAAAAAAACCAAAACTGGAAATCAACAATTTCCAAAAGATTATAATTAGAATTTAGCATTGTCAAAAAGGTCAAGACTGGTATAATTAACATTTTTAAAAAGGTCAAAACTAGCAATCAACACTTAAAAAGGTGCTTAACTAGAAATGAACGCTTTCAAAAAGGTCAAAACTATAAAGGCACATTTTCAAAAAGGTCTAAACTAGAAATCAACAATTTCTAAAAGGTGTAAAGCATGATATTTTGCCGGTTCAAAAAGGTTAAAAGTAATTGTAACAAATGTAATAATCCAACCACAGACAGAAACCGTGGCAGGGAATAGGTCATTTGTCCATTAATTTGCGGATTTTAAAAATTGAACGGAAATATTTATAATTTCCGCACAGAGTGCGATCCGCATGAAATTACTACGAGCTACTACCAAGAGGACCAAGACTAACGCCAAAAATTGCAAAATTAGTTGGAAACACAGCTAATAGTAAGCAGGCACCTGCATTGAACGTGAATTTAAAAAAAAACAAAATTTAAACAGATCTATGGTCACCTTGGAACGCTCCTCTTCGTTCTTCTCATCCTGGGGTTTGAGACGCTCTTGGTTTCGAATGAATTCTTCCTCCATAAGCAAATAGTCCTTAATTCTTTCGCTCTTTAACAACTTTAAGCGACAACGGGCATGGGGAGTCACTGTAAAACAAAAAATCAACTCGTTAATCAACTGTTACACGGTTAACGTTAAGGTAAGCTTATAGTACAACACACAAAAGTTAAGTTAACATTTAACAATAAATTCTGAGAGCAATGCAGTTCTAAGAAACTGTGTTTCAAAACTGACGCGCACTAACTACTGTCAACTGTTGAAACCCTTAAAAGAGAGCAGTTTCACAGTTTGGAATTTATTAGACTTACCTTTTCGAAGCGGCAATATACTTAGTTTTGAATGTTTCTGAAAAAGTGTTATTTATTAGTTTTGACCGTTTTGAAAAAGTGTTATTTACTATTTTTGATCTTTTTGAAAAAGTGTCATTTACTAGGTTTTGACCGTTTTGAAAAAGTATCATTTTTACTAGTTTTTATCGTTTTGAAAGTGTTACTTACTAGTTTTGACCGTTTTGAAAAAGTTAATTTATAGAATTAAGCACTTCTGTAAAGCGAATAGGTTAATAAAACTGGGATTATAGATCTTGTAAAGTGCTATAAGCTTCAACCTTTTGAAACGTGTATTAATTCATATTTGTGGATTAGGGTAGGTGCACGTAATTATGATAAACACTTAATTGTGATAATTTATCATTCTTGTTAGAAAAACTCGATGGAATCTTCTGCCTGTTTTATTTTTGACACAAACAGTCGTTGGGAACATTTTGGGAAAGTGATCAAAACGGTTAGAAAACGAGTACCTAGTACGATAATTATCACAATTAAGTGTTTTGCACAATTACGTACACCTATATCCTACTTGAAATTGAAATACTTGTTCGAATTAAAACAAACTAAAAAAAAGAAGTTGAAAGTACATTCAGTTTTTGCTAACGTTTTTTTTTGTTTTGATTTTTACCTTGCGGCAACTTCTGAGCGGCATCGGGACCCTTGGCCTTCTTCCTCCTCTTTCCAACTCGTGTGGGCACTGGAGGCTCGTATTTCTTCTTCTTTTCCTCACCCTTCCGATCCCCACCTGATCCTCCAGGAGCGTTAGAATGTTGATTTCCCTAGTAAAAGAATTTAAAAAACAAATTAATCACTTTTGACTCACTTTATTCATCTTTCTTTACACGAATCAACCAATGACCAAAATAAAGTACGTATTCCATGAACAAACAAACACCTAGTCCATCGTCGCTCGTCGTACTTACAAGACTTACAACATTACTACATCCAACATATAACACAAAAAGTAATAATTTATTTTGACAGCAATTTATTGGTACTAAATAATTACTTACCATTCTAAAACCAGCAGACCAGTTAAGTCAGACTTAAATCAGAAACCTCCAACTTTCAATGGTGTAGTTTTAATTTTTTTTAAGATCGACTTGAATTTTCAACTCCCTGGCTCGCCTGGCTGTGGTTGTGCCTGTCACCTGCAAAGAAAAATTAATTCATTCCCCGTTGATCTTTCAATGAACAATTACTACACATTAAATACTTTGCAAGGTAAAGGAGTCAAAACGAACAACTATTTGCTGAGGTCAACGGACTTAAAGCTTACCGAATTTGACCTGACCGTGTAAATAGGTAAATGTCAGTTTGACGCGAAGCAAAGACACACTTTTACTGAAATGAAATGCAATATTTAAAGCTGTAGACTGTAGTGGCTGTGCTGTGCTGGCACTGGCAGAACTAATGACTTGCTTTTTCATTACAAGACACAAGACTAGAGGCAATGACTTGCAGAAATTGCAGATCCCAAGCCCAAAACCCTTGAAATTTAAACACAACCGCCGCTTTTGTACACTGCAGTATTATAGGCAAACAGAAACCCCGCTAAATTCAAATTGCAATTGCACGTGTTCTAGTAATTTAACTTTCAATTTTTGTAATAGGGTGAAGGCTTGTAATTGTGGTCGCTTTTTGCAAAATACTACTTAAACAGACAACTGCATTTAAAAAAATTATTTTAATGTGAGACCAATTATTTTACTGTATTCTACACACAATTTCACGCATTTTGATGCAACCGCTTTCACATTTTGCTACTGTTTAACATAATAACATACATTTCAATGGTTTAATCTCCACTCTGTTAAAATGACCTAATGGCTTGTAAATGTGGTCGGCAAACTTGCAATTGTGGTACATACTAATATTGCAATTATTCCTGGTAAAATATATGCGCATCAGTTTAAAACTTACACACAACATGTCGTACAATCAAACCACAAAGAAATTTTCAAATATTTCAAATTTGTTTCTCTTCTACTTTTGCATCAATAGCGATTTTAATGTAAAAATAGCGATTTTCAACAAAGTCGTGACTATGACTAGTACAGTATGTAAATACATCATCAAAAAATTATGGAAACTTTTTAAAAATCAATATAATAAGTTTTAAATGCCACAAAAGCATAAAATATTTTTTTATTGCAATTGAAGATCACTTAACTACTTTTTACGTGCTTTTGAACGGCTGTTTTTTTTCTTCCCATTTTCACGCAGAAAAAGAAATTACAATCAACAAAACAATTTTTACATGGTATAGTGTGCTAAACAGGTGTTAGTTACATGGGTTTTAAGCAATATGTCAGCAAAGGAGCTAATTAAAATTATATTTTAGGGAGACCACAATTACAAGCCTACTGTCGACCACATTTACACGCCCTCTCACCAAATTTTGAAATTTTGTATGAGGATCGACCACAGAAAAACTAATAAATTAATCCACATTATTTTTTTTCCTCCACACTACCTACATACTAAAGAAGTTTGTGGGGGAAAACGAAGTCGTTTGACTGTTTATCTTGAGCACACAAACGAACTGAAAATGTTGAAAACCGCCTTTAATACGACTAAATCCGAGCAAGCTTCGGTTTTGGTTTTCTAATTTGTTAAGTTTTCAAACTTTCCTTAAACAAATCTCAACCAAGGTACTCTGAAAAACACCGAACAAGGTGATGTGAATGTTTTATACTTTTTTATTAACGTTTTCAACATTTTATTTTAAGCGACCACAATTGCAAGGAAACCACAATTACAAGCCTTCACCCTAATTATTGTTAAACCTTTTTTTAACTGATTTACTTACTGATTTCAGTGATTTCATTTGATTCGACCAAAGAGTCAAAATATATATATATATATATAGACCTTTTCTATAGTTCAATGCTATTATTTTATTTATTACTACACTATTTAGCCATTAAATATCTCTTTATTACCAAAAATATTGTAGAAACAAAGACACCATACATCGTTGACACCTAGATCGAGTCTCACTTGACTAAAGTTATGTCTAATAATAAATTACTAAAACCTTTTAGTAATTGCTAATGATTGTACATATAGGTGTAGAGGTTGAGGTAATTCATAATCCGATTTGGGTAACTTTATTGGTTTTGATCTTGATTTTTACTACGTACAGTACACAGTTGGATAGATCAAATTATATAGGTAGGTATGTAATTATAAAATTTTCTTGTATTTATTTTGCAAACGCACACAGTCAAAAAACATATTATTATTTTTTATTATTATTCGATTTTATTCTACAAAAGGGAGATTTTTCTGATTACAAAAAATTACTCACGTGATTAAGTACTACTCTGACTACAAAGTTGCGCATTTGCAGCTGCTATTATTAACTAGTAAAGAGTTTTCCCAATCGAAATGGGTAATTTGATCTTTAATTATATAACAGCCTTTGTACAGCTATGTACTTAATTACAACAAACTATAACTTACTTATTTCTTATATAACTTGGTTTTTAACTTATTTAATTCCTTTAACCATTTCATTGATATCACTGGTTCATTAATATAAGTCAATCTTTTGAGGTTTGTAGTTGGCAAAAGTCTCTCTCTGTAGGCAAAAGGTTTTGGGAAGATAGTGGGATTTCTCAGGCTTCTGAAACTGATTAGCGATTACAGATACTTCAATTTTATATGCGTGCATCGTCATTTTCAGTCAAGAGTAAATAATAACAAGTGCATGCCATTGCTTGCATCTCATTAGCCAGTCGTCAGTCTTCAGTATCTTTCGATTTTAATTCATGAATCTTGTTCTCTTGTCGTAGAATAAAAAGCAAGTGGCAGAACTAATGCACCTACTTCTCTTGTTTTTATTTCATTCTGTGGCAGACAGTGTGTATGTGTGTGGGATGCAGTGTGCCTCGATGGTGTAGAATCTCGTGTAAATATTTATTAGTGAAATTAAATGCTAATCAATGAAAAGGAATGAGATTACGAATCCCAAGTGAATGAGTGGCACACACACCCAATTCGTATTAAAAATTACTATCGAGGCTTACATATTTCTAGAGGTAACTGTACTAGATATTTTTTAAATTTCGGAGTCGGTGTATGAGTTTAAAAGTTATCATTGATAACTTATCAAACATGTTTATATATGTAATAATGATTCATTTAAATTATGCCACAATGTAATTAAGTAGTAAATAATTATTCGTAAAACAATCAATTTTCTTTATTCCACTCGTAGCTAAGCACACATCCAGATGTTTTCAGAGCCAGCCAAGCTGTTTTAGAAATAATATAAAATATAATATTACTAATATTGTTTACATTTAAAAAACAATGAACAAACATCCTGGTAGCAAGTTTACTGTACATTTACATATATAGTACATTAGAATATTAAAAATTACAAAATACAAACTAATGAAAAGGTAATCTAATCATCTCACATATATTATGTGTAAACCCCTTTAATCGTATACTGTGTCATTTTGGCAACTTTCTGTAATGGAAGCAGTCGACCAATAAAGTCTATTATTATTATTAATAGTATTTACAGTCCAATATGTAGTTAGATGAGCACTTAATAATATTAATAGAATAAAAATTATATTTTTACGATTGCTGTGTCATTGTCATTGTAAAAAACCAAAGCCGTGCAATGGCAACTATACACCATTATCTAATACTATTAAAAGAGCTGTCGGCGTCCGGCGTCCGGCGTCCGGCGTCCGGGGTCCGGTGACCAGCGGGCGCCCACTGTTTTCTGTCCGTCCATAGGATTTTAACATTATAGTGTCAATTTAGTGTGGGGGTTTCCCATAAATTGCCGAATGCATTTCATCAGGGCAGGGGGCTTAACGGAACTAATGGTTATAGTCATAACAGGTGACC
>JAQFZC010004364.1:0-16311 GCA_034695205.1 Dicyrtoma fusca | reverse complement strand
ACTTAAAGTCAACCTTTGGTTTTATTTAAGAAAGGGGAGGTGGCTTTATTTTCACGTACGTAGTTTGTGTTAATCTATTTATATGTACTACAAGGTATTACAAGTATGAATGTACATATTTGCATATCGTTAACATATTTTAGTGACAATATTTGGATTGTGAAAACTCAACATTGCAGAAGAGCAAAATGCTATTAAAGATATTTTATGCTACACTATAACACACGCTGCCACACACTTTGTTATCGTCGTGTTTCTACCGTGTAGTTAACGCTTCCTCTGTCCTTGCTCCATTTAGTATTGATACCATAATACAGTGAATTTGAATACGAATATTTAAAATTATTGCAAACTATTAACTGATTCTAGTTATTAAGTCAGAAATACTATGCGATGGAATACTAATTAGGTATACAAGGAAGCGTCTACTATTTAATGTATTTCAGATCAAAGCCAAAAAAACGCATCAAATTCTGCTGTCCGTGGTCCGTGACGTTTCATTGTTAAATATTGTTAAATTCTGTGTGCAATGAGCTCCGAATCTGACGGAAACTCAAATAGGATTAAAATTATTACAGGTATTAAGATAAGCGCTTATGCATGGAACGCACACGAAATATTTTGTATGCACATACGGCCACATTTTTTGTGACTGTGGGCACGGTGGGGTGCGTGTGTGTCACCGGAAAAGGAAGAAATGAAATTATTTTTTACAACATTTTGAACATTCCATTTTCACGTCTACTTAATTTCTACAATTGTAGCTTGTTATTTTGTATTTATTTATTATGATAATCACAAGATGCTTACAGAATATGTGCAAGGTTTATTGAGGGTTCAGCCCTTTGTACAGCTTAAATCCTTAGAACCAATAACCTATGGAAAATGGAATCATAATATGGTGACATTACGGATGTTTGTGCTTCGAGTTACAATTCATAATCTAGTAATTTTGCTTCAAGTAAATAGTTCACGATCAGATAAGGTAACGTAAGCGCACTTAGTAAATATTTTAGTACATACCACCATTCGGCATCATCGTTTAAACAACTCTGTACAAATAAATATTAACTGACAAGCACGATATGGCTATGATGCTACAATTCTGGGCGTTGCAATTCATTGTTGTTTTCAATTTGCTTAGATATTATCATTATAATTTGGTGTACACTATTTCGTGGTAAAACATGAGCCAAGAACCCAAACTATAACACTCGCATTATTATATATAGGAACAGTATAGTTTCAGACTCAGATGCTAAAGGAAGTCAAGTGACTAAAAATACGTTCATTTTTTAGAATGTTGTAAATTATATTAATTTTTATAGCTAGCAAGCATTCGTTTTTGATTGGAAATCAGAATTAAAACGGAAATATACATGTATGACAGGGGTAATTATTCACAATAATTTCAAGTCAAAAGCTTGAGAGTTTCCGTAACAGCTGCCTACGTCTTTGCTACCGCTGCGAGTGTACGAGCCTGTTACAGGATGGAATTGATCCAATTTGTGTAGAAAATCAAATTTCTGATCCGATTTCATTGTCACTAATAAACTTAGCATTGACTAAAGGTTCTTGCTTTCTGTCCCCCGACACAAACTCAAAAACATCCAGACGTCTACTCACACTCAAGATTTGCCGAGTCTACAGTTCGAGCCGTCATTAATACAATTATAAAAGGTAATTTAATTTGCCTCCTGACGCCAAGTAGGAATTTGCATTCGGCGTACCAAAGAACAAGTAAAATAGCACTCTAGTTTGATGACTAGATGTCAATACATGTACATAATTCGGAACATTAAAGGATGAAATTAAGCACAGGAATGGCTAAGTAGTTAGTTAGCTAGAGATTCATTCTCACGATAAACAGGAATTAAATATTATGAGAGCGACAGCCAGTAGTGTAGAGAGTCACGTGGACGAAAAATAAAACGAAGCAAAAAGCCTTCAAAGCAATAAAGGAAAAGCAAAAGCAAATTGGAAGGAATAAGCTTGTTGCTTTTGAGCTGGCTTTTAATGCGTAAAGTAAAATGAAAATCTAATAAAATTTTCGAGTCAATGTCAATCCTAGTCCCCATCTCACTCACTCAAACAAACATGAAATAAACTCGTAAACTTGTCCATTAAAAGTCTTAACGTTCAATCAAAATTAAATACAGTGAAGCACAAGGCACAAACACAGAAGTGAAGCAAGCTGTCCATCACGTTGCACGAGAGTTCTAAGAGAATCATTTCTATTATTTTATATATATTACGTAAGTATATATGTATATAATAATTACCACGTAAAATTTCAAGTACATACTTTAAACAGTCAAACTGAACTTCATTTAGATTCTAGATAGTTGAATATCGTAGATGGAAGTGCAAACTAGGCTATCTCTCATTTTTACAACATCCTTTAGAGTCACTTTGAATGTTTCTTAAAATTGCAAACAGTCACCACATTTAATTCATTAATTCTGATTGTGCCTTTCCGGAGAGAGTTTCTACATTTCACGTCTCCAACTTCTGCCAAGGACCAAAAAGCACGCTACACATTCTCTTACAAATTTAAATAACTGCTATTGCACGTCGAATCACGATAATTATACCTTAAAATACACGAACATATTGGTATGCACGATCAAGTTGGTACTTTTGTAATTATCTCTAGTGCTTTGCTGTATGCATGTAGGTACATATAGTAAGCCTGTTGAAATTAAAATGACGAACAGAAGAAGGAACACAGAGCCATGACGAAGAATTACGAGAACGATTATGAAGCTCTGCATACAGTGGTGCTTCCTCCCCACCACTTTTACCGTAAAAAGAACGAGGCTCAATACGTTACAGCCACAATAGTAGTAGGCCTGTACCCGAACCTAGGTGAAGTTATAAACTATAAAGTAATTCCAGCCAGAGCTATTATTCTCACGCAATATAATTATCCATATCACTAGCAGCTGAGCCATACGTGGCAGGTACATACAATCAATTCCTAGATAGATACTTTATGAGTTCCATTACCTGTTGTACGCCTCGTTTATTTTGTATTCTTCTGCTTGGTCATAAGCCGAACAAAAATAACGCTGGAATTGAAATTGTCTTTAAGCATTCCATCATTTCTAACTCATTACCACAATCCGTACAAGAAACCTTCCACTTATGTATTTCATGTTTGCACATTATATTTATACTGCTACACAACAGTGCAGCGTCATTAAATTTATACGTACAAGTTGCAATAACGGCTCCGATGAGCCTTGCAAGGCATCTGATCAAGTCTACTGCACAAAAATGCAAAAGCTGCTATTCAGAATTCCCTGAAAAAATGCACACGGCTGCTGTCGTAATTTGTATAACTGTTAAACTGTTATTACGAAAGTTGTAAATGTGAGGATTTGCAATGTTCAAAAGATGCTATGTATATACATACCTAGAATACCTTATACTATCAACTTGCGACATAATCATAGAAGCCCGCACAAGCATGTGATTCCTGGAATTGGCAAATAAATGGGGAAGTCTGTACCCACCAATGTACTTTTTCTTGCACACACAGGTGTTCCTAATCCTCTAATAAAACAGTAATAGGTTCGCTCGATTCCACTGTTTTATATCCAATGAATAGCTATGGATCAGCCTTGGTCTACAATTTCTTCTAATAGCTTAGAATCCGCCACAGTAGTGCAATGCAACGTCTTCCTATCATTTTCCTGGAGAACATTTGTATATGTACCTATGAACAGATGCACTTAAACATTTTATGCACAAAGATTGCACCTATAAGCGACGTTAGACCCATCTATATTGAATATACCACCGACAGGGTCTTCACGTGGATAATTTCTCTCATAATACTATGCAAGTGACACGAGAAACTAGAAAATACGTTGTTCACTTGAATGAAATATGAACATGAAACACAATTCAAATAAAAGTGAATAATTTAGTATCACGTCACCTTGCCCAGTAAAGCCACATGCTGGATACATAGACATCATAACTTAGAGCCATCAACCCCCTCCTTTCTCCCTCCTCCGTTTCCACTTCCATTTGACCATTCATCAAAAATGTTCTCACAATCCATCCAGAAAACTTCTCAAAGTCTCAAGAGACCAATCCAAGTGCATACTAAATTGCATGTTCCTATGTATGTACATAGGGGCCTAGGTATCCCTACAATTTCCTACATACAAGTCGGGAAATGTTCAACCTTCAACTCAGCGCAACCAATGTAGTCTTTAGACCCTGAGTGGATGCATGCCCACACTTATATGCACTACTTACCGAGATGCTTACAGAAGATAGACAGAAGGTATTATATGTAGGTACACCATAAAAATGTCAATTGTGAATTTAATGTGCATTGCAAATTTCTAGCCCGACTTCAAATTTTTGCAAAATGGGACACAAAGGAAGCGAACACTAAATCCAAATGGACTAATCGGTTCCTCCCTTATTTTTTATGGAACAAGAATTCACAGTACATTCCTCGGTCAGCTACGAGCTATACGATCGTCTTTGTACCCCCTTTTGGGGTTTGTGTGTCCCCAGCTGAATAACTTTTGTAGGTACGTAATTTTGTAAACACAACTACCTGTGTATCAGGCACCTTAACATTCGTGGTCAGTTATTTTCAAAAATCGTGCTGATTGTAATGTCTACTATGAATTGATTCTGTGAATTCAAACAGAAACTATAAATTACATAATCTAACAGAATAGTAGGAAACAGACAATAGACAGTACGTAAACGTGTAAACGGAATAACACGAAGTTTTAATAATAACTCAGAATTTCAATACCTCTGATTGTTAAAGTTTGTTTTGTTGCTCTTTTTCATTGCCAATGCTAAATTAATCTTCACTTCTTTCACGAGTATAGGAGTATATCTTCTAAAAAACAAAATTAGCCATGGTCAGGAAAGAAGATTATCCTACCGCTTTACAACATAATTTGAATCCTTTACAAATATAAATGGAATTTAAAATGCTTCAAGTAATAGTAATCTGCCATTATATACAGAAAATGCTAGCTCACCTTCCCCTTCCTTTATTTCTTCAGTCATTCAACCTTTTCCTTTGCGTTTGCAGGCTAAAGTGATAATTAATTTAGTATGTACAATTACACTGATTAATTTTATACAGAGGCCGGGCGGGCTTGCTTTTACTCACAGTTCATTAACAAAAAAAATAGCAACTATTCCTTGTAAAAACACTATTGTTAATTGGACGTGGACTATGATAGATGATTAAACTATTGTTGGATTTACTAGGAAGGCAACGGCGTAGCTGGACTTGTATCTGAGTCAATTGTCACCAAGGAGCTCCAATAGAGGAAGGACAAGGGCACAAAGACGATCACAGTAAGGCACACTCACGAATGAAATTCCCTTCTATTGGTATTCCCAATTCAAACCAATACAAAATAATGACGGACAGGGCTGCAGTGTTCGCTCTGTTCTTCAGTAGTCTTTTTGTCGAGAACATGCCAATGTCAAGCGTCGAGTAAATGAGTAAATAGAAAGGCTACGACGAAGAGGACGCGACAGCAAAGAAGACACTAAAGATACTCGAAAACTATCCTTCACGATTTTAGTTTCAATAATACAATGCTCACTAAAGGAAGAAACCTCCACTTCAACCAAAACACACACATACATAAATGCCTACCTACATCAGTCAGAGTCACAGAACACCATTATCTGTAATGTCTATACAGGTGTTTGCTCCAAGGTACATACACAATGAATAAAATGAGAAAACCAGAGAAAACTATAATTTACACATGTAATGCACTTACAATTTCATAGAAAACACAATTTACTTTGGAAACGATATATACACAAATCCCTCTTTAGAAAACTTGATTGTCAAACAGAGATAATTATATTATGTTTATTTATGTACTCACAAATACTAACTACACACAAGATCGTATCTATACGTACAATTACAAGTACCTATGTATAGCAGTAGCGTTTCCATGCCTGTAGAGCTTCAAGTTGACTATGGTGCGTCACTGTGTTGATACAATTATATGTGGTATAT
Source organism: Dicyrtoma fusca (assembly GCA_034695205.1). Classification (NCBI taxonomy): domain Eukaryota; kingdom Metazoa; phylum Arthropoda; class Collembola; order Symphypleona; family Dicyrtomidae; genus Dicyrtoma; species Dicyrtoma fusca. Next base: position 10,277 of record JAQFZC010004364.1, on the reverse strand, counting down.
CTATACCTACCCCAATACTGTACACTGACAGTGTACACTTTACACTCCATAACCCACCAGTCCTTTACAAGTCTTGGTTTCTTTAGAAAACCAACTAATTTACTCCAATATAAATAATAAATAAACCTACAAGAAGAGACGGCTAAAAATTGTTCAGGAACAATAATGGTACACCGTTATTATGGTATCTGTCTGTACAGACGAGGTATTGCCAAGGCACAAGGCAGTACATCCATAGAGCACACGCTTTTAGTTCTACTTATGTATCATCAGTAATGCTATTATTAAAGACACTTTATATAATATAATAACATATGTTCAATCATTGGATTGCAAAAACTTGAAATTGCAAAAAACCTAGCGTACTAAAAATGTGACGCTGAAAACAACTTTATCGATTATGCTGATATATATGTACTTATAAGTTGAACTTCCACATCTAAGGGGATCAACATTCCCAATAGGAACATCTGTATAAAATATCAATTTTTATGAAAGGGCTACAAAAAAACTAAGTTTAGCACTCGACTGACATTGGGAAAACATATGGTGCTCTTGTCCGTCTCTGTGCTCAACGTTCACACGGTGATAACATGGATAATACATAAACATACACTATCATTTGGGCTTGGAGAAATTATTACAAGTATACACAAAAAATACTTTCCTTGCCAAGCCTTTCTCCTTTGTCGTTCTTCCTTTCTTTTCATTCTGTCCCAATCGAAATGGAACAATCAATTTTCTATTGTAGTTAAAACTTGACTACGCGTGTTAGTAGTCAAGAAGACAGGGACAGGGGCATGGTATGGGAGTCTAATCCAAGTCAAAGAAGAAAGGAAATGCGAGCGAGGAAAGAAAGCAAAGAAAAAAAGAAGATAGAGAAAGGCAGAGAGAAAGCGCGACAGGGAAAAAGGAGGTTGATGGACTACTTAAGTCAATGTGAACTTCAGTCAGTTCCATGTCGATTCGTGGAGGACGATGCGATGATGTTGTCGGCTATCGCAAAAATATTTTACATAGATATGGACGTAGCAAAAAAAATTATTCATACATGCAAAAAACCACCACCACCACTATCGTTATCGGCACTATATATCAAAAAAATCGAACCGCAAAGGATACCGAAATTTGAAAAGACAGCTCGAAAGGAAAGAACTGAGGGTGTACTTTCACTAAGTATGTACATACTGGAATGTATGTAGGGCCATGCAACGTGCTAGGCACCTACCAACCTATGTACAAATGAATATTATTATTCATGCATGTTCCTTGTAGCTTCCCATGGCTTAACTTGGTTCGAGTATGTAAATGCAAACACGTGCATATAGAGACACACATTTGTCACATATAATGTGATTGTACCGGTTTTTAAAAGACAGGCGGGGCTGTCGTGTTCAACTCACATCAAATACATAAACACTTGGACTTGCCCGTCCAAAAACTCTCCAGCAAAAAACTGCAGTCACACACACACACACACACAGGCATCAAGAGTTCCAAGAACTCTCTCTCCACATTCTACATTATTATTACATGCATGTACGATGGACGATGGGATGTGTGTGAGTCCGATTTCAAACACTTGCACAACCTATAACTCAACATTCAACCTCCACCAAAATTTCCTACACCAATAACCCAAGTCATGTCATAGTACAGGTAGTATATTATGCCATTTCGTCCATCTCTTGTAAATGCAAATTGTAGCAAACTCTTTATAGATATAGAGATATAGCAAGTAGCTGTACTGCTTACTACTCGCATTCTGAATTATTAGAACATCTTATAACTGGGAAGGTATGTTCATATAATTTACCTCTGGCTATGCAGAAACCGAGTTTAATTTTATGTAGAGTGTGTATCATCACGCAAGCCTGTCGTATGCTCAGAAATTATTTCACGGCGAAAAAAAATATGCTTTCTCCAGCTCCAGCTCCAGATACCTAACCTTATGGCATAATAATGGCTCTACTTTTACTTTTACAAAACGAAAACGAAACTTTATAGCCTTGTATACATACAAGTACACACATTCACTAGATTATACACCGGGAGCCACATAGATTCATATATTTTTCCTTTAATATTCCAGCGGTGTGTCTAAACTGCCGACATCAAGCTCGACTACAAAAACACTGATCGTCATCCTGATCGTGAGAAAGGGTATCAGGGGAGACGAGAAATATCCCAAAAAAAAACCTTTAAATCCAAGTCCAGAGTGGTGAAAGAGTTATATGACACAGACATAATTTTATTACGGTCAGCACAAATGTGGAGTTGAAGAAACGTATTTAAAAAGTTGGCCAATAATACATAATAATAATATGGCTCTAAACCTTTAATGTCTTTCACTCTTTCACTTTTCTCTATAATGCACACATGTCCACATTCGTTGTAAATTTTATATGACTCAATTTTTGCCCCACAATTCTTGAAATTCTATGAAAGCTAGACTTTCTCAACCTTTCCCAACGATTTACGATACCTTCAGAGGCTTATGTAGCAACAAGAATAAGAGATATGGATTTAGCTTGTTCTGCTCGATGCCTCCAATAATGAAAAGAAGTTCTCTCAAAGTCTCAAGCCAAACCGGTTCGGGCTTTACCCGGTAGGAGCCAAACGCCTAGCTCTTGTTTCACGGTGATAATAGCAGTACGAGCATATATAGCCAATTAATAATTTGAACGATGTAATTATACAAATGTAATGACAAGGGAGGCATTCACTTCATAGCTGGCTAATTGCAAAGCGACTCACGATTAGTACTCATCAGTCGTGGGGCCAAGGGCTATTGTAAACATGCAAGCCCAATACTAAACAAAGAAGCCAAGACGAAGAGGGCTGGGTGGGTTGTATAAATTAGCAATGATTTATTCCCCATTCCATTCCTCCAGTAGTTGACGTAGTGACTAGTTGTGAGCCTAAACTAGATCGTCTTCGTCACGTATGTACAGAAGCTAGAAGCTACTCAAACTCCAAGCCATGATATTTGCCATTTACTTTACTAACATAAGTATCACCTTAGGCTATGTAATGCATAGTTTGTTCCCCGAATTCCGAAGCTGAAACCAAAGTCTGTACAAATAGGCCAGTACGCAACCTGTAATTCCCCAGACTTCAATCGAAAATTTCCTAAGAACTGTAACTGTAGAATAATCATTACAACTAGCCACTGGCACTAGCAAAAACTCAAAGTCAGACGAGAACTCTGTCTACTAACTCAAGAAGTAAGGAGTGAAAGTTTAATGAAAATTACAGTTATTCCACCTTTGACCTGACCATGGTCTGTACTTTGAGCGCAGCAGACACGGCACACAAGGCAAGGACTGAGCATATTCATGTAACTTACGTTCTAAAAACAAAAGGGAAAACGGAAAGGAAAGATGCTCACGTATAGTACAATTATACGGAAGGGTTAAATAATAATACAACTTTGTGGCTTCTTCAACTTCAGTCAATGTCCACATGCCCATTAACTATGTACATGGCTGCATGCAAGTAACAATAGAAACAGAAGGACGAACAAAAGGTGAAAAAGCTGGCACGAAACCGAAAACTGAACCGTTGCCCATTTTGCGTCAGTTGGATCATTTGGTAGGGATGAAGGAAATACGGTCAATTTCTTGACTCATTTTGATCCAATCCGCGGAGAATCCATCTCCATCAACATCACGTTCTCATTCAGTCACTCATTGGACATACAAGAAGTAGGTAATAGGATACAATGCAGTGCAATACAATGAAATAACAATAGCCTAATGCCTACCCTGCCTTCAGAAGCGGGTTTGGTTTTCAACTAACTAGTGGGCAAAACGCTACCTAAAACCAACATAATTTCCGGCGAAGCTTTTACTTTGTAGCTCAGTCAATGCTTTCAATTAATTTTCTCCACTTTCTCTTTGTAAGCCACACGATTACAATTACAGCTCATTTTTCCTCTTTGATTTTGAAGGAGAGAACAAGAATTACAGTAGACGAACTTTCACCACACAACAAAGTCTGCAGCACGTCTTTAGACCATCCAATTTTCAACATTAAACTTTTAAAATCAAATTAAGAACTAAAGCTCAAGAAGAGGGTGAAATAAATATGGAATTTAGAGTATTTCAGGCAAGTTGATTTTAAGTAAAAGTTACAATCTCTCTTAGTTCATAGAGTCAAAAAATGAAAATAAGGAAAGGTGGGTGTATATAAGACACCACGCCAAAAATCCGGATACTGATAAAGCAATTATATAAGTATGCACCTGACTCTGCGTATATGGAGGATAAAAAGGTCGGGCGTCACCCAAATCAACTCACTTTTGCCCCTTCTTGACTTGGGTTACTTTCCCAGTTTTTTTTTATATTCTCTCGTTTTGAATTTGGTTACATTTAGCTACATAGAGCGGAAATGAGCTAATGGATCTTTTATCAATTCTTCCCTTTCCTCCATGACTTCCTATTATTCTACCTCCGACTTTGACTCTTGCGAGTTTTGAGCCCCTTTTTGCAAGTCTTCAATCAAGTCTATGTGTCTGTATAGGTAACTTAGATTTCCATCCCGAAAGGAACGAAACCACGAAAGCAGTGAGGCAACGCTGACGCGTAATGTATTACTTCGTGTCAGTAAACAATGTGTGTCGCCATATACAAATAGATTGAAATATTGTTTCTACGAATTGATTTTTATAAGTGGCTCCCCGTTCTAGTACTGTAACTGTAGTGAATGATTACATTATACGTCATACGAGCCACACCACAGCCACAGCACAGTCTAAAACATTGTATTACACAGTCTCATGCCTTTCACCGTCCCTCCCACCCCCACTGATCTCGCCCTCCATCTCAATATATTCAATTTTCATTTTACAAATTTCAATCATGCTTCACCGGAGCAATGTCTGCCATAAAATGCTGTGCAAACACACATCCACCGACACAGACGCCGATCCCGCTCTAAAACTTTCCCTGCCATTACGTTTGAGTCAGGTAAATTATCTTGTGCATACAAGGAGGCAACCATTTGTAGATCTAGACGGATCCTTATTATATGCCTATTAGGCAATTTTGCAATTCGCACAAGGTCTATATAGGTATAGAGCTTTTATACAGAGCAGATCAAAAGACAGCCATAGAAGTACACGTACAACGATTGAACCATTTTCTGCACACTAAATACGTAAACGCCAAGTGCACTCTAACCGGTTACTGCGCTTTCCAGGTCAACTACGGTTCGCCTCCTAGACGTAAAAAGTGTACATCTGTGTGTGCCTAGTAGAATACATACATACACATGGGTAGGTGGATATTTAATGATCATTGGCTTGACTCGGCATTGGGCTATTGAGTTCGTGTCAAGATGGAATGAAACAATAGGAAATATGTAAATGGGGGTGTACATACATACGTGTGTAGGCATAGGCGGCACTGAATGAAAAGGGGCTATATTAATTATATATATGCTATGCATTAGACCTTACTACACTTCCGATTGGCAATTTTGCTACTAAAAATATACATTTTTACTCCTAACCTACTTTTCCACATGAGGCTCCTATCTGTGCTGTACCTGTAGATGCTAATTTATCAAAAATATATCAACCACATGACATACACGCGCACCATCATTTTTTTCCCTTTCTTATACATGCAGATACAAGTATAAGCGTATTTTTTTCGTTCAATCAAACAATTCCTTTTTTCGAATGTTTGTTTCCTTCCGGTGCTCACGGCTTGGATTGGTTTGACTTGACGCACTCATATATAGTGTGTGTATTTATTTTTGTGTTATGTTTGCGTGTAGATAGTTCAATAAAAATTTGGAAATGTGGAGAAAAACATTCATCATTCGAACGTATGAAACAAACTATAGAAGTTCTGACATATTACAGAATCAGAAACTAGAACTAGATCTCTTGCCAATATGTATATCAACTACATATGTAGGTACCTACCTACATACATAAAGGTTTTTGGGCTTCGGCTCCAGCCTTTGCTTGAGAGACAAACTGTCTTTCACCGTGTGTGTTCTATTCTTTCGCATTTTCTATTCTTTTCAAAAAGACATCAAATCCTCCATTCATCCCCCAACACCGCAGCCGTGCTCACCAACAACTGTTACGCGTTCCGGCGGTTTGTTTATTAGAACGACGAAAGAAACGAGGAATGAATGAAGGAATACATTATATTTTTACATGTAAAAATATATGTGTATGTCTATATCGAGATGAAACGAGGAATCCTGAGAATCATGGTACGTACCATCCAATGCCAATGACGAGCTCAATCCCTAACTACTCAGCTCGTCAAGTCAACTGTAGAATCAGAATCTACAGGGCTGTGGAACTTATTACACATCACGCAAGCTGTGTGTGTGTGTGTGCATTTGCACGTAAGTAGCATCCACCATCATTTCTATGACACACTCTCGTCCTGACCCACATGGCCATGATTTAGCATGTTGCGTTGCGTTCCAAAAACTTTTTCGCGGATACACGTACCTACCTATGTACCTACATATACTTAGACACAGGGACGGGGACCCAAATGACACAATGACCCTGGCTTGACTTGGCTTCGGCATAGCTTTTAGCTTAGCACAGTCCACTTCTGAGTGTGAACGGAAAGTGTAAACATCATTACTCGATAGAAACACTATTTAATGCATATTATGCAATTGGCTGTGAAAAATTAGGTAAGTAATTTCAATTTGGGTGCATTCGGCTTCGGCATTCCTAGGTACGTTCTCCATGTTTCAATGCTAACACAACTGCTCGGCTTCCTTTCTAATTTGGAACAACCCAAATGTGACGTTCATTTTACGACTTCTATTTTTGGTCTCTTCTAAACCAACAAGGGCCTGGTTAATTACTGCAGTTGAAGATGAGTTTATTTTTATCCCTTTAACAACCTTTCTTTTTGCAAAGCGCGATATGTATGTCCTTACCTATAGTTAATTGTATTAAATGAAGCGTGCAAAATACTGAAAATCCCTATAAAAATGTCAGGCATCTTTCCTTTGTAAATAGAAAGCAAAACGTTGTATTTACACCAAAAAACAGAAATAACTATTTTTACACTCTTTCAATTCAATGCGTGCATCTGTGTGCAATTGTACTGCAAATATTGTATCTCCATCCAACAAAGGATTTACTGCTTTGCTACAATCAACTGTAATAAGAACGATGGCTGATAAATTAAACGAAGCAAAAGCAGTAATATAAAATATAATATGTATCATTTCAGTACACCAATTATATGGAGTAGAGTTAAAATCATACATGCCTAAAAAAAGTACTAGGATGGAAAATTAGCTGATTTCTATTTTCTAGTCAAAGAGCCACCGCTGATTACCAATAAAGTACAATGCAATAAAAACACAATAGTAGAACAATGCAATACAAAAGGAGATGACTATGCCGATCATTGATTACATAAATACATAGAAAATGAAGATAGAAAGAGAGAGAAAAAGTAAATACTGCAGACAAGGACTGCAGGAATAATAGTATCTTTAATGGCAGTTTTGAGGTAACCACACCACATGCAACCAGACCAAACTGCGATTAAAGCACTACCACTACACAGCTAGAGACGTTGGGGGTAGATTTTTGTTAAGAGCACGACTCAGCGACACACACACAAAAGAGAAAAATCAATAAAGTAAATTACGCTGAAAATCTCTATAGTTAAAAGAATAAAAGATGCTATCCAATTCTTGTGCATCCATCCACTCACTCCAGAGGCTCTCTAAGCAAACCACAGTATACTATTTATTTATGAGCCCAGCCCAAAACCGAAAACCGAAAGAGCTCTCTCTCTCTCTCTCTCTCTCTCTCTGTGTCTTTGCCTCTCGATTGGAACTGAGATTTACTGAGAGTTCCTATTCTTTGTGCATTCTTAAGTTCAAGCTGAGCTAGCTAATTTTAATAATCGGCGAATTAAAGATTAAAATCGTTAGTACGCTCGATAGCATCTTGTAAGAGTCTCAAATGGATCCTCGAAAAATATATTTTAGATTTTTAAAAGAATTCAGATAAAGATTTATATGTATATATATACGTACTACCTACATTATGCATTAGTAGGTCACTACGAGAAAGGCTGGGAAAATCCAGAGAGATTCCGACAGCCCTAAAGGTCAGGAATATCATGAGGTCAAAGCTAAGGGCATACAGAATATAAAATAACATTTATCAATCAAAATAAAGTTCTTTTTTTTTCTTTAAAAAGTCCTAGGGAATACTTTACTTTTACTTCAATGCCTTTTACTCGCTCCTTGTTCCAATAATCCCACTTCCACTCCATTCCATTCTTCTCTCAGTCTCATTCCCGCATCCCAGAGCAGACTCAAGTTGCAGGTATCACAACACAAATCTCCGAAGCAATTTTTCAAGCGAAATTACATTTTACTTACATCCGACGCTGTCAAAATACACGAAACTAACTGCCAGGTGAACATGTTCCTGCTTTCAGCAACTGTACAAGTGAGCTTGGAAGGACGTAGACTGGAGTATACTACACTAATGATGACAAATACCTTAAAGACTAAAGACTGTATACCACATCTACACAGATACTTACATTACATAATTACACTGTATACTACTTACATACTTTGGAATAAATATAAATCGTCGTTAAGTTTGCAAACTATAATACATTGTCAAAACAATTGCAATATTTTATAACAACTTTTTCATTCTACGAAAGGGCAAAATGTGCTAATTCCCTACATTGTTTTGAACAATACGAAGTAAGTTAGCCAAACATTTATGAGGCAGAGGGAAATAAAATATGCGTAAAAAAATAGTATGTAAAAAGCACACCGCACTGTTGTTATCTTTTAAACGTATAAATAGATCATTTCAATTTTGATTTGAGCGTTGGATCTAATGACCTTTAAATAATTAATGGCATATGAATGGCATAAATAAAATATTTTCACTCTTTTCAACAAAAACAGCACGTTTTACATTTTTCTTCTTCAAAAGTTAGGCTAATTTGCTTCTTCCTGCATGCTATGTAACTAGTTGTGTGTATATGAGCGTAAGTATACACGGCAAATCTACACTCGAACCGGAGTGAAGCACAAAAATCTATAATTCATGTGCAACCTTGATGCTTCTTTGAGAAAGGCTCCTCGAAAACGACTTGAGAAAATGTCCATACTTATAAAAATTTCACTCCCTCCCTCCCAACAAACGAGAAGCAGAATAAGAGTGACAGAAAAATTCACATGTGGCACAAACAACGATTTCCTTTTCCATTCGTTTGTATGTACCACATGTGTACGCGTACGTTACGTATAACGCCAGATAGTGAAACAACCAGAGCCACAGTCAAACTTACAGAATAATATAGTAGGAACTCACTGAACTCACTCCAACACCCAAGGAGCCCAAGCCAAGTCCCTTCACCTTCTTGCCATTAGTTTCGAATTTTTGAAAAGTTGAAAAATCTAATTCTACAACTAATCAATGATGGTGTCATGCCATTCCAAGCTGACGACATCATTATATATATTATGAATTATTTTGGTTAATGGCCAGAATTAGACAGCAATCTGACATTTGACAATTCTTGAACTTCAAAGCTTGCTATCTACATTTGCTACAAAAAAAATACAGAAAGTTCTAATTCCATGTAGAAAAAATATACCATCATACTCTTGCAAAAATGCTCTAACTCGATTTTGCAACTTCAGAAACATCAAGACAAATACTTGTGTAACACTAGTGGCAAGTTGACAGTGACAATCAAACTCACACTTTTAATAATAGCGTACAAAGAGGATAATATTTTATGGACAAATGATTCAACAACAATTCAGAGCTTGCAAGTAGGCTTTAGTTCCTCTCAATGGTAAAATTCTTATAAGCGAGTTATACTACATTGAGAGATAATATATTACACGTAGTAACTGTCAACTGTCTATTCTATAATAACATGGCAAAATAAATGAAAGCGTGCTTGAGTGCTTTCATTTGTATTACAATTTTCTCTTCCACTCCGATTCACTTCATTGAATTCAAGTAGGTTCAAGGTTGACTTGAGACAGCCCAACGGGAGGGCGAAGACGACAAAATTATCCTAGGTCTAAACTTAAAATGCTAAACTAACTTTAAGATCCGCTGCTCTCAAATGAACTAACGCGGCTCAGCTATCTATAGAATCTACACAATTCACTTGGTTTAAAATTAGCTGATTCCACTTGAGTTTCTCTGTCTCGGAATGGAATAGGTGGAGAGAGAAAACCAAGTAAGATTTGGCAGCTCAAGTATTTAATGAACTCCA